>ML093175.1:0-41847 GCA_003697995.1 Taxidea taxus jeffersonii
TAATTCTTTCTTCTGCCTCATTTATCCTAGCAGTAAGAGCCTCCATTTTTGATTGCACCTCATCAATAGCTTTTTTTATTTCAACTTGATTAGACTTTAGTTCTTTTATTTCTCCAGAAAGGGCTTTTATTTCTCCTTACAGGGTTTCTCTAATATCTTCCATGCCTTTTTCGAGCTCAGCTAGAACCTTGAGAATCGTTGTCCTGAATTCCAGATCTGAGATATTACCAATGTCTGTATTGATTAGGTCCCTAGCCTTCGGTCCTGCCTCCTGTTCTTTTTTTTGTGGTGAGTTTTTCCACCTTGTCATTTTGTCCAGATAAGAATCCGCTGTTCTCCTTGTTAAGTGAACTTGGTCTTGGCTGGATTTCTTTGATCTTCTGGGGGAGGGGCATGTTGTAGTGATTCTCAAGTGTCTTTGCCCCAGGCGGAATTGCACTGCCCTTACCAGGGGCCGGGCTAACTAATACTCTCAGGTTCGCTTTCGGGAGCTTTTGTTCCCTGAACGCTTTCCGTAGAGTTCCAGAGGACGGGAATGAAAATGGCGGCCTCCCAATCTCTGCCTCGGAGGAGCCGAGAGCTAGGGGCCCCAGTCTTCAGTGTGCCTTCAGAGAAAAGCATTTAATCACTCCCGTCTCCCCAGCCTCTGTTTGCGCTCGGAGAAAATTGTGCGTAATCAGTCCCGTCTCAGTGGCTTCTGGGAGCGCTCTGAGCTCACCCAGCCTGTGACCAAGCATCTCTGTCTCTGGCAGAGTCCCACCTGGAGTCTCCGAACCCCGTAGATCCCTGAGCTCTCCTGGGTCGGAGTCTCCCCGGATCTTGTGGGGACCCCTCGCACAGAGCACCGGCCTGTGCCACAGAGCACCGGTCCGTGTCACAGACCACTAGGAAACCTTGGCTCTGTCTCCACAGCCGGCTTCCCCGCTCTAATACCTGTGAGCTCTGCGACACTCAGACACCCCCGATCCTTCTGTGACCCCGCGGGACCTGAGTCCATGCTGTCCCTGTGAGGTCTTCACCCCAGTTTAGCCTCTGGAGCAATGTCCCTCCATGGAGCAGACTTTTAAAAGTCCTGATTTTGTGCTCCACCGCCGGGAGCCGGCCCCTACCCCTGGGGTCTATCTTCCCGTCGCGTTGGATTCACTTCTCCGCTGGTCCTACCTTTTAGAAAGTGGTCGATTTTCTGTTTCTAGAATTGTTGTTTTTCTTCTCTTCAATTTCCTATTGGATTCGTAGGTGTTCAGAATGGTTTGATAGGCTATCTAGCTGATCTCCTGCTGTCTGATGTCGTCTCAGCCTGCTACTTCTCCACCATCTTGACTCCTCCTCTGTCATTGTTACTGTTTTTAGATTAAAAGTCTTTATTATGCCTGTAGACAAATATCCTGGTTTTTTAATCCACGAAATATGAATTAGAGATATGTAAAAACAAGTGGCTAGAGTCTAAGCTGAACAGACTTTAAAGCTTTCTTAGTTTTTACTTTTAAAAAAGATAAGAAACGGTTGGACTCTGAGGACTGCAAAAAAAGGGAAAATATGAGGGTAGAATGGAAAGGAAGACAGAATTGGAAGCAATTTGGAAAGAAATGTTGAGAGACTCACACGGAAGTGGTAAAATAGTTTTTTTAAAAAAAGAATTTTCTCCTATTCTCATCCATCTCATGCACTGTGTCTAGAACACTCATATTAAATAATTCTACTTTAAATACAAAATGTGGAATCTGCCATTTAGACATAGTTCATACTCTATCTTCTTAAATCAATGTCTTTTAATACTGGATGAATAACTATTCAATTGGAGAAAGTATAATGAGGAAACATTTATTTAAGGTGTGTATTTTATTGTCTTTCTTTTGTGTTAAGCCCTGAAACTTGAAGTTGTTTATATTATAGAACTTATTATATCAAATTCAACTTATTTATTTATATGGCTGATCCCAACTAAATTTTGAGCTTTATTTTTTTAAAAGATTTTATTTATTTATTTGACAGAGAGAGAGAGATCACAAGTAGGCAGAGAGAGAGGGAGAAGCAGGTTCCCTACTGAGCAGAAAGCCTGATACAGGGCACAATCCCAGTACCCTGGGACCATGACCTGAGCTGAAGGCAGCAGCTTAACCCTCTGAGCCACCCAGGTGCCCCTAAATTTTGAGCTTTAAGTGACAAGTATCTTGTCACATTGATTTTTATACCTTCTAAGCAAAAGTCAGTGTTATTATAAGTGAGTTCAAAACATGTTACCCTTATGCAGGCAGAACTTTGATTTCAGGAGGGTTGGGGAGGGTTGGGGAGGGAAAGGGAAGGGAGAGGAAATGAAAGAAAGAACTAGTTCACAAGATTACATCCAAGAATGTCATACAATATTATTTTATTTTAAAAGAACTTTCTTCTAATATTTAAACGATATATAAGAAAAAAAATTTGATGTGATTGAAAGGCATTTGGCTTATCCTTTGACAATCATAGTGAAAATTTTCTAGCTTCTTCAGCTTCTATGTCAGTAGTGCTCAGTTAGGGAAACTGTTATCCAAGGAGAGTCCTATCAGACCAAGAGATTTCTAGCTAAACACCACCTGCATTATACTCACCTAAAAAAATAAATTATTTTAAGTGCTGTCTGTGGCAGATCCTTTGTGTGGTGATTCCAGCCTGCCATCTTCTGTTCTAAGCTTTTTTAATACTATAACAAAAGTTACAACATACTAGCTGAGTATGGTTTCTATTCATTAGAATAGTTTAACTTTATATTTCATGATTGTGACTTCTCCATGTGGCCAAACCAAGGAAGTAATGTGCATGCAGCAGCAGCATCTAGAAATTGAAAGTTTAATAAAGAATTTGCATAGTAAGTTCAGTTTCTTGTGATTCTGCTTTGCATTATATTTTTGTGTGTTGTACTGAAGATCAATTCTGGTGTCTAAAATGTGAGTTCTTTCCTTTTTTACCAGATTTTAAATTGGCTGACTTGAATAAAGTGAGTAAGTATAAAAAAACAGTTTACATGGTAAAATACCAATCTTCTAACCATTAGACTTCTCTGGAACTCCAGAGATAAATTCAGATTATATTTTAAGGAAATCAACCTGATAGGTTTTGGATTCCCTCCTAATTATCGCTCTCAATACCACTATATCCAAATTCTATCAGATTCCTTGATTTCCCATTCTCTACTTTTTTACAATTGACAATTCTCCTTTTGTTAGACTGACCAGCAATAGCAAATCACCAAGTCACTTTCCCACAGTCATTTGGAGCTCCTTGCTTTTCATTAACAACTAATTAACATGAGCCAGTATGTTACGTGCATTGTATTTAAAGATGATACTTTGGCCTATCCAATCTTCTTTCATGTTAACACTGAACACTATTCCATAATCGCAATTTATCCTTTTAGAGAGAGCTTCATCCAAAGCAGTTTGAAACAATGAGAAAAACTCACTCTTCCAATCCTAAAGACATTAGTGAAATGTGAGATCAATATTTCTCTTCTTTCAATATATATCAGTGAATGAAGAAGACCAAACATAAACTGAATATTTTTATTCAAGTCATCATACTTATCAACTGAGTTCCTTATTATCATCTAAATAACCAGAACCTTGAGTTTCCTGGTGTTTTTCTGTTGCTATCAACAGTTGAATTCACGCCCAATTTCTCTGTTGTTCATAACTTCAATATAGGCAAAGCAGCAACATTTGTTCTGCTGTATCATGGACAGTAGTCCAACCAAAAAATAATTGGATATATCTGTTTCCTGTTTCACAGAGCTGGCACTTTGCTTTCAGCACTGTTCACTGCATTAACGCCTCTCTCAATTAGGCAGTGAGAGAAGAGGGAAAATATGCACATACTGTGCTCTGGCATTTCAACAGCAGTGACTCCAGTCAATTCTTGCCTCCTGATTTAATCCCTTTTGTCAGTTGCTCATCATAAACTGTATAAGAATGTTGCATATATTTTACAATTCGCAATTCTGCAATGAGAAAGAGGGTATGTCTACAAATGTATAATGTAAGAGCAAAGCTTGAGCCACAGGAAAATGATTTGCATGCCTTTAATTTTTATTTGAAATCAGATGATATATGTTCACTCTAATTGCCAAGATACAATAATTGGTCAATAGAGAAAAGACAGAGAGATAAAATCAGTTATCTCTAAGTTTACTTGATAACTAAGTTGATCATAAAATGAAAACATGAGTAACAGATTTGTAGTATCTGAGAAAAATTAGATCTTGCCTAAACAAATATAATTCAGCACTACGGAGCTGAGTATGAAAAATGGCATAATTATTTCTCTGTATGAAGTAATTGCTCCATCAGAACAGCAGTTGAGACTAAAGAATTGAGATAATTGTCCCTTAATATGTTATCTATTTTGAGTCTGCTACTCATGTGCTATAAAAATTAAAAATGATCAAAAACCTAAGATTCCTGGCACAAACTCACATTGAGAGCATATGCTTCCTGCCACCTAGTCTCCATCCTCAATTACTTTCTGCATCTCCTCTATGCCCCTTACATCTCACTTCTATCGCAAGATTTACCCCACTGTTCTTTCACTTCCCATTAAAACCTTGTTCTTTCCCCTCCCACTAATACTTCTACTTTATTGCTAACCCTCCTCATTTCATTTTTCTCTGCCTTTCCACCAAAAAAAGCAAAAGAAAGAAAGAACGAAAGAAAAAGAAAAAAAATTTGTTCATTGTGCTCTGCATTAGGAGATAAAGACTAACCCTAGCTGTTGTCATCTTTCTTAACACATTTACAGCAACTCCAGGCATGTTCATGTGCCCTGGTGAAAATAAAGTACTTTGAATATAAAAAACAAAGATATGGCAGAGTCTTTGTCATCCGGGAGCCAATAATTCAATAAAGAGATAAAACACACAATCACTATAAGGACAGTAATTGTGAAAAAAGACTTAGAATAAGAAATTTCAAGATGAAATGGAACAAAAAATAAAGCCTGTACTGTGGTTGGGCTGATAGGTGGAAGAAATAAGAGGGTATTATGCTTTATGTCCCTCTATCGCCCCCAAGAAAGAGGTGTCAGGCAGAACTGGAGCCGTATCAAACCCAGAAAATAGAAAACTTCTTAAGTGTTCTTGTTTGAAGTTTGGCTCAGCACCATAGTAGGTACTGGCTTTTTATCAACTGCACAGGTGTTTGTGGCTATCATGCAGCAGGCACTGCCCTAGAAACAGAGCTAATACCATGCTTGCCCTCCCATTGCTTTCAGCCTGTTAGGGAAGATGAGCACCTAAAAAGAGACAATTATCATATAAATACTCAGAGAGATGCAGAGACTGTGTGGGAGAATAGAGCAAAGTCCTCTAAACCTCTGTGAAGATTAGGAACATTTCTTTGAAGAGGAAAGGGAAGAAGAACAACAGTAGCCAAACCAAAGATCTTCCAAAAAATCCAGCATGTTAGAACGGTTATAAACTGATGTCAAAAGTACCATCCCTCATGCATGCTGCCCTCTCCTCTCCCCTCAACCCCTCTCCCTTTCCCTGTCTCCCCACTCTCCATATCCCATGCCCTCTCTCTCTCATCTATCTATTTTCTGATTACAAAGCACCAAAATAAGTGCAGGGATACCAGCTTTGGCCTTAACTCCATCCTCTGGTGGTTTCCAAGTGTGTCTTGGCAGGTATGATGGATCAGTGGGCGCACCTTCTAGGAGATAATTTATGTGATAGCTCTGGAATGAGGAAAGGAAACCTCAGGAAAAGACAGAATATTGTGCATGATGGACATTGGTTACCTCACCATGTCTCATGGACTCCTATTTGACCCTCAAAGAAGGAAAGGCTATAAAGCCAAAACTCAAGAAGCATTTCCCACAAAACCTTTGATACTCAGAAACTCATAAGTACCACTCTGTGTCTAGCTAACAACTACAAAGCACTTCAACTCGTAAAAAACGAAACAAATATTTTCCAAAAAGAAAGAAGCATTTTTAAAAAGTTATTTAAATTACCATGATCTAACCGAATTTTGTGAAAGAAAGGGCTTTCCACTTGTCAGACTCTCTTCCTTGACATTTCTACAGAAGGGTTTCTCAAGTTTAGCATTATTAAACCAGATAATTCACTGTTGTGGGGACTATATTGTAGGATGCTACTAAACATCCTACAAAGGCTGCCCCTACAAATGTGAGAAGCATCTCCTCTCTAGTTGTGACAATCAAAATGCCCCCCAGACATTGCCAAATGCCTTTGTGGTGGGGGCAAAATCACCCCGGCTGAGAATTACTGTCCCATGGTAATGTACAGTCATCTGGTACTTTGATACCTGCTGTCCTCTGTCACTGCCTAGTTTTCCCCCCTGTCTCCCTAGTAAGCCTCTACTCATGATGATCACATAGTAGGCACTCAGGAAATATTCACTGAGAAACAAACCTTCACAGCAAAGCATGGTTTTACTTTTTCTAAATTCTTTAAAGTTGAGGCAACAGTATGCTTTCCCATGTGGACCTCCCTCTGTGAACACACAGAACAGGCCAAGAAACCAAAAGCAAAATTTGGCTCCAAAAGAGAAACGTGTAGAACGGAGTTATTTATTAAGAACAATCCAATCTGAGAAACATCTTTAAAGATAATTTATCTTCCCTTCAGTTGCATCCATTTTGCT
Organism: Taxidea taxus jeffersonii; assembly: GCA_003697995.1. NCBI lineage: Eukaryota > Metazoa > Chordata > Mammalia > Carnivora > Mustelidae > Taxidea > Taxidea taxus. Next base: position 6,639 of record ML093175.1, read on the forward strand.
CCAGGGAAGCTTTATAACTGTGTATAAATGTTTGTAAACTCTTGCTTTCTCCATGGTTACAAACTATGAGGTCTTATTTGTTTACACTGAGAGGGGCAAGACTAAGGCTATTACTGACCAGAGACACACTAAGATAATGGCATTCTATTGATATTATTTTGGGCAAATATTTGTCATAAGTATAAATTGAAGCTACTTCAATGAGTCAAAACTTATATTTCCTTCCCACAACTCTAAATTCTGAAAAATGTCTTAAAGGAGGAGAAAAACCACAAGCAGAATAACTATGACGATATGAAGCTGGGCAGAATAGGAAGTGAATCATGGGCAAAAAGGAGTACAAACATCAGGGAATGAGATAGTCTGAATGGTATGCAGCATCTAAGAAGAAAAGTCAAGCTTTGAAACTTTGTACTCTACAAATCAGGGTTTGATAAATGCCATAACAAAGGAGGCTGGTATCATGTCCCTTGACTAAGCCTATTGCCCAAATGTTTTACATTTGAAAGTCTTGAGGCATTTATGAGAAGTTGAATGAACTTTCATGGTCAGTGTCTTGAGGCCAGAATGCTTTCAACCTCATCATTTCCTAACTTGAAGACAGGAAACTGGAAAAGCTTCATGAAGTGTAAGGGAGACAGATTTCATGTTTAAATGTAACAGTATGTTTCTCAAAATATTTAAACGAGCTAGGGAATAAATCTCTTAACTAGAAAGTTAATAAACCAAATGCATGTGTTTTATCCATCTCAAAATCTAGTATAGTATTTTCCTTAAATACTTTATGGCTTTAAAAGGGGAAAGAAAAAAAAAGGAATTTTCTCCTTTATTTCTTTCACTCACATATGGTGGAAGTTTCCAGAGAGAGAGAGAGAGAGAGGAAAGAAAGGGGAACTCACATTTACTGAGAATTTACTGCATGACACCTACTAGACTCTTCAAAAGAAGCATTTCATTTACTCAGAATAATCCTGTGAGGTAAGTACTCATAACCACATTACTTGGATGAAAAAACTGATGTTCAACTCATATAGCTAGCAAGGACCAGAATTTGCACCCAAAAAGTCTGTATTATTTCCATAGTCTACCCTCTCAATTTATATCCAAAAATGCAAGAGGTATTCTAATTTTTTTTCCTTTTGTATCCTTTTTTTCTCAAAATGTCCAAAGTACAAAGCAAACAAAACATTATGTGAGAACTCTTCAAAGATCCTCAAATTTCGCTTTTTAAACAGTCTAAGAAAAACAATTTTGTCAATATATTTACAGTCCTTCTCATAAAGTCTACTCAATTAAATTTAGGTTAAGGTAACAAAATATATAATTTTAGGTTAGAATTATCACTGAACAATCAAATAGAAAATAAAACATCTAACTGATCTCAGATGTGAATAAAAGTAATCACTTCTGGCTAAAGTATGCACAACATTTACAATGGTTTTAGAGGGTTTATTTTTAGCTTAATAACCATAGTTTAGGGAACATTTCTGACATACAAATCAAGATATATTCTTTTCCCTATTAGCCGAATTACTTTTGATTTTGAGGCTATCATGATGATACCGGAAAAGGAAAAGGATTATACAAACTCTTCTGAGTTGAAATGTAAAGTCATTGTACACAATTTTCCTATTAGATACCCCATGACTATCTATATTGATGGGCTGATAGGTCTACATAGGTGATGTAAAGTATATCTGACATGTAGGGAGAAAAAAAGAAAAAGGCAAGTAGTCCTATTCCAGAAGGAATAGGAGTCAGTCAATATCATTACTTCACAAACATGGGCCCTTACCCAAAATATCCTTCCATATTCCAAGGTCTAAAAGAAAATCTCAAAGATGCTCTTTCCCATTCATTGAGGGCCACTGCAGGAGGCTCCACTGGTTGGTGCTCTGCAGTGCTGAACCTCTCATTTGCTCTGGGAAAAAAAGGGAAGAGATAAAACATTTGCTACTGAAAGATTTTACTTAAAGTAAAATCATATGCCCCCCCCCGCATTGCTCACATTAATGTATGGTGCATTAACATTTAGTCCCATAAGTCTTCATTATTCAGGCATTTAATCATATGGAAAATGTGGTAATTTAATTAAAGCAAGCAACATAGGTTAGATATCCCTTGGGATACAAACCTAGGAAAATGATCTAATCCATCGGGTTTCTATTGTGAAAAAGTATTAATATTAGACCACAAGACCACAGCAGAAAAAATGCTGCTTATTTGCAAAGCAGTAATCTGATGCAGAAACAACTTGAGTTTAGGAAGCCAAAACGTACACCATTCTTTCTGAAATGAGTGGAGGGTTTGTAAGAGACTCTACTGCCTCTGCTCTCATGGTGGTTGGAAGGGAAATTGTCACAGGAGATGCATTTTCAGTGATAAGAACTCTGCTATGCTTAGAATATAAATACTGATAATTCATATAACAAAAGTCTCTTGAATCCCACAACCATCTTTTCAGAGCATGATATTTCATCTTATAGAATATGTTATCTTCATGAGAAAAAGGATTTACATTATATGAAAATAAAATCATCTCATTCACACCTGAGTATCTAATTGCCCTGACTGTTGTTGCTACTATAAAGGTTTCTCCTTTCTAATTCTAAAGTCAAGTTTATTTCCATAGACTAGACAAATGCCATAATCCCCTTGGTCTGGGAACCTAAAATAATATAATAATAATAATAATAATAATATAATAACAAATCAACCTTAGATCACAAGAGTCTGTAATGAGGTATTTTTTACAAACATCAACCCCTCTATCAGTCTTGCCACAGTAAATGAAATTCGCACATCATTCACTCCTTGCTGCTAGGCTTCCTTGCTGCTAAGCCCTGGATGTATATGATAAAACTTAATACTAATTATCTGTTTTTAATGTTGATGTGTTTAACCATCATCCAGACTGCAATATCTTAAGTTGCACTATTTTATCAAATTTTACAGCCCTTGAAAGCTAGAAGTCATGATGATAGCTTTTCTTGAGGAAAGTGGACAAGAGAATTTGCCTGGTACATGGGGCACTGATTTGCATAAAAATATCATATAAGCCCTAAGGTACATTTCCTAGGCCATAGTGTATCCATCATAGATAGCTCCGGAATAGAAACTTAGTGTGTCACTCAACACATCTCATGATTTTTGGAGATCACTTGATATTGAATGATTTCTTCTTTAACCAGTCAAACCAGTATAATGGGAGACAGCATTCGCAATGTTAAATAGCACCTGAGAATTTCTTAACAACTGGATAAATAATAGTGCCCTTTAATTGTAGGGAATAATTGGGGTAATATCAGATTAAGGAAGTTGATAAAGAGTTCTTTGTTGGATGGTTATGTTTCAGATGTCAATTAGACACTGAAAGTGAGGTATCAGTTAGGAAACTATATATACACGTCTGGAGTTTAGAGATGTTAGGGCTAAAAATATAAATATGAGTGTCATGAGGATATACATTATATTTAAACAATGGGAATTAGTGACAATATCTGTAGAGTTTTAGGAGGTAGAAAAGGTGAGGACTAAGCACGTTCTCAGGCATTCCAACCTATATAGGTTGGAAAAAGGAAAGAGACCTATGAAGAAAAATGGAAAGGTCCTTGCCCATGAGGAAGGAAGAAATATGAGACTGAATGTCCCTGACACAAGGCAAAGAATTCTTTCAAGAGCTTCAAAAATGTACCTGAAGGGTAATTAACACAATGTTTGAGAAATTATTGAACTTTATCACATGAACTCATAAACTTTATTAAGAAATGATTTAATGATTTGATGGCATTAAACTCTTGATATGAATGAGTTGAAGCAATAATAGAAAGCAGGAAAAGTTGATAAAATAAGTGTTGTGGTGCTTTTATACTGTGATGATTTGAGTAAGCTAGAACCAAGTTTTATAAAATCCATTCTCTGTCATTCTCTGTATGCCTCTAGATTAGATTCAGACAAAAGAGAAATTTGCATCCAGAATGAATCAGTAGCCATTACTCTCTGAAGGCAATCAAAGTTAGATGAAGTGAGAAACACAGAAATTGTCAGCTTAGACCTCTATCTCCTTTCCCTCTGCATGTAGCTCTTCTTCCTTACTACCAGCTCTGCTGATACAACAACCCCAGTCCCATCCCCAGGTTCATAGGCAACAGTCTTCCATAGGCTTCTCCTTTAGCTCTGCTTTATGGCCCCACTCTGAAAGCTAGACATGCTTGGCTTTCCAGAAGTCTCTGACTTATTCACCCACATCAGTGTTTGAGAAGAGTGATTAGTAACTTTTCTATGATCTTCCAATTCCCCTTGTTGTGGCCTTATTTCCTAGCTTCTCCCCCATAATTTCTATAGTTAATCCCATTTTCCATAATATTTATTTGGTTTCCATGAGTACAAGTATAAAATTGGTACAAGTATAAAATGTTTCAAGGAGCTTTGTTTTAAAGGGAAGGAGAGAAATAGGAAACATCTAGATGTAGACAGAGAGTCAAGAACAAGTTTCTATAATTTTTAAGATCAGATATATTATGGCATGTTGGTATGTCAATGGCACTGAATCAAAAGGAGAAACTGATGATGCAGGACAGAAAGGAGATGCTGCAGAAGTGAAATCCTTGAATAAGTAAATGGGGACCCAAAAAAGGGTTGGTTGTAAACAGATTCTAAGGCAGTTCATCGAACATAATGGAACGCTGAAAATATGAACATGAATAGAGAGGAATTGATAAATAAGAACACAATAAATTACAAGGAGGTTTGTGTCCTGATTGCTTTATTAACTCAAAATGAAGAATAAGAAATGGATGTTGAAGATTTGAGAAGAAGGAGAAACTGCAAAATAGATGTTGAAGCTTAGGAGAAAAAATGACTAGGAACACGTAGTGGAACAATTGAAAAGAGATCAGGGAAAACTCGAAATCTGTGAAAAACAGGCCCAGTCCACTGAGTTTTCTGTTTGTTGGTTTTTTGGTTTTTAGTTTTTTGGGTTTTTTGTTGTTTTTTTTTGTTTGTTTGTTTTTGTTTTTTTTAACATGTCTATCTCTAAGTTACAGATGTGGAACAGAAAACTTGGAAAGGAGTTTGGTAAATTTAGACGATGGAGAAATGTAGATGCATCCAAAGGGATGATTTTAGTAATATGTTCTAAATATGGTAAAGGGAAAAAATAGCACATGAAGGAGAGCATTATGGAGAGAATAACATTAAATTTCTCAACTAGGCATAAGAATTCATCCAGTGAGGATACTAGAGAGAGAGTAAGCTAGAAAGTTAGTAGAGTTAATGAAAAGTGGGATGTTTGGCATCTATCTATGTATTAGAACTGGTGTAGTCTTTGGTAATAACAAAGTCTGTGGTCTACCATTAAAAAGCAGAGGGAAGGGGCACCTGGGTGGCTCAGTGGGTTAAAGCCTCTGCCTTTGGCTCAGGTCATGATCCCAGGGTCCTGGGATCGAGCCCCGCATCGGGCTCTCTGCTCAGCAGGGAGCCTGCTTCCTCCTCTCTCTCTGCCTGCTTCTCTGTCTGCTTGTGGTCTCCATCCATCAAATAAATAAATAAAATCTTTAAAAAAAAAAAGCAGAGGGGATTAAAAGAAAGATCATTGGAAGACATGTCTGTCAAGTCAAAGAACTGAGATGCATTGGTACAGGATAAACCATCCTTAAGGAAGTTGATCCTGTCAAATAGTGTCACAAAAGAAAGAAAGACAGCAGATCTGGGACTAAGGTGAGGCAAGCAAGGCACTCAGGATTTAAAACTTAATGAGGCATGTACTCCTAGGAGTTGATCCTCCACTTGTGTTACCTCACTAATGTTAACCTGGACATTAAGAAGCATGAAAAACAATAGAAAATAAGTACCACCCATTGAAATAATAGAATCACATAATTTTTCATAATTAAAATTTACATTCTTTAATGGACATAATTTTATTAGATCAGTAAGGGGTCTGCTCTTAATAACCAATGTGATGTTAATATGAGAAATACCCAGTGAATCAGAGTACTCCAGCATAACATAACTGCATTGTTGACACGTGGACCTCAAACAGTCTCACTCCTTTTATGTCTCATTAACTTCAGGAAGGTTGAGTGGTTAGCAGCTAGAGTTGGGAAGTAAAGCCATTGTCTCTTTTACACCATTTAGACTTCTGATTTTTCTGTTTCTATTCCCTGACAATAAATTTAGGAACTGACTTTAGATAACTACAGAACCTAAAACTGACTTCATGAATTCTTTCTGATGAATGGTCGTTTTTTCTTGAACCTAATAAATCTCTAATTACTTTCTTAACCTTACAGGCCCTCAAAATACCCATTTACCCTCTCACTTAGATTTGTCACAGTATTTCTGACACATATTTTAATCTGGTAAGAAAGGAAAAAAGAGTATGTTCCACAGACAATGAGGGAAATATAAGTAGCAATCATCTGAAAAAATATTAGGACAGGGGATTTGTTTCTTAAACATATTCAGAATTCTGAGAACTCTAGACAGACTAATGAAAATTGTTTTCTTTTCCCAATTAAAGAGAAACTATTTTTATCTGTAAATCTACCTCATGTAGGCTTTTGTTTCTAACTAAATCCACACTGATGGTTCCTGGTGTCCCATCAAATACAGTGCTAACCGGCACTGCTTTGAGTAAAATAATGACATCCTATAGCTCAATCTTCCATTTCAGAGCAATCATCATAAAAACCTCCCAATGCCTTCAATGCAACTTTAAACTATGTAAACCACAGTGTATGTAATGAATAGAGGTAATAGCTTTGGTAACCAAAAAAGACACTGCCCCTACCTGAAGAAAAAACATATCAGAATCCACTATGTTGAGCCAAAACATGTAATCATAAGTGATATTGGCCATCCCAGGGATGTAATTAGATTCATTTAGAGAAAGAACAAAGGCTTTAAACTACCACCTGAAATAATTACTTTACAAGTCAAAGAAATGAAAAATACTCAAAAATCCTATTTGTGTTAGACCTTTATGAGATGATTCTCATGTTCCATTTCACTGAAATAAGAGGAAATTATTTCAGGTCCTCCTAGAAGTAGATCCAAGATGGGATTAAACATGTAAAGATTTTATTAAGGAAAATACCTGTGTGAGGAAATGGGGAGGGAGTCCAGACTAGGAGAGACAGCAAGACCTGATACAACTCTAACTCCAAGTTTAGAAAAGTCAAAAGAAAGGTTGGGTGAAAGCATTCTAGACTTCTATACAGTTTGAGGAAGCTTTAACAAGACAGTCAGGATGGCTGAGCCATAGTCACCCATCAGAGGAGACCTGTGTTTGGTCAGAACAGGCTTACCTTAGTGTCCTTGCTGTGATGTTACAGCCTAGAAACAGCCCATGGGAAGCATGGCCCATGGGAAGCAAATGCCTTGATAGATTCACAGCAGGGCAGCTGGGGCCCTCTCAATTACCTGCAGATGGAAGTCTGTGACACACATTCTCATGGCTGCCAGAAGTGGGCACATAATCAATGTTCTACTCAATATCTGACTTATATTTCAACCTCACTGGCATTTTATGTATTTCTTAATTGCACTATTATTGTTAATGAGAATGATCACTGAAATAGCAACAGAACATGCACATTAGGCACTCGTGTATAATAATGATTTTAATCAGGAATTCACACTGGCATCTCAGTATTATTCCTGCCCAAATATATAACTTAAGTTCTAATCTAAGATGCTTTACATTTTTTTTCATTTTCACTTCTGTTTAAAAAGTTTTTCAACCTTCTTTCAGGTTATAATTTTACATATCTGTGTTGTAGTAGAGCCTTTGATTCTATTTTACTCAAATGAATTATTTAAATTTCTACCTTAACAATTTTAAAGCTTATCTGTGTACCCACTTGTTATTAGAAATATTTAGTAAGGGGGCACCTGGGTGGGTCAGTGGGTTAAAGCCTCTGCCTTTGGCTCAGGTCATGATCCCAGGGTCCTGGGATCAAGCCCTGCATTAGGCTCTCTGCTCGGCAGGGAGCCTGCTTCCTCCTCTCTCTGCCTGCTTCTCTGTGATCTCTGTCTGTCAAATAAATAAATAAAAATCTTAAAAAAAAAAAAAGAAATATTTAGTAAGGCATCCTTCACCATCCTAAAATTAAATGTAACAATTTTTTTTGCCATTTTGAAATTAAAATCGTAGATATATCATCTATTTACACATATAATTTCTAACTGCAACATAAGAAGAAATATAAGTATTCCTAATAAATAATTTTAAAATATCAACACAAAAATGTTTGGTGATAACTATATTATATAATACCATGAAGTAATTATATGCTTACACCTACTTAAAATAATCTTACAAGTAAAACAAAAAGAAGAAAAGTCATTCTGTACAAGAAATTTGGGGAAATCTTAAAGAGTGCTGATATGGCTAAACAGTAAAATAAAACTAATGCAAAAGTAAATTGTATTGTCTTATTTAGTTCTATATGATAAAATAAAGAGGGGAATAACTAACTGAAATAGAAGTAATATAACAAGGTAAATGGCTGAAGTAAAGGAAATATCAAATTATTGCAAATGAAATGGGTCTCATTTATGAGTGTTTTCATCCAATTGTTTTCCTATATGATGACAGGTGATAGATAGAATTCTAAATCCTATAATGACTCCCACTCTTGTGTAATCTCTTTCCTGTGAAAGTGAAAGAAACCTGTAACTTACTTCTAACCTCTTATGTTGTAACTAACTTCTTACCTCTTATGTTGCATATAATAAAGGAGATAGAGCACCGTTTAATGAGATGTAACATGACAAAATGCATTTTGCATATGTAATTGAGGTCCCCGGTCAGATTTGAGTTAATAGAAAAGGAAATTATTCTGGTGGCCTGATCTAATCAGGTGAAGCCTTTAACAGTAACATAAAGACCAGAGAGATTCTATTGCATTGAAGAGGTAAGTCTCTATGAGTTCTGTGAGCTACAAGGAAATAAACTGTGCTAAAAAACACATGAGCTTGGAAGGCTCTCAATCCTTATATGACAGCCCAATGCTGGCCAACACTGGTTATAGTCTTATTAGACACTGAGCAGCATACCCAACTAAGTTGTACCTGGAATCCTGACCCACAGAAACTTTGGGACAATAAATGTAGCTGATTTAAGCCTCTAAAATTATTATGCAGCAATAAGAAAGCCAACACAACATAAGAGAGAGTAGTAATTAAGAATTACAGAAAACAAAACTTTATCTTGACATTTAACACATATTCAGCATCTGCCACTTCAAAAGACCTTGGAAGAATGCATCCTTCAATAAGTGATGGAGACATGAAGACTGGAATGGAAAAAAACAAATAATAAAGAACATAGAGTAAATCTCTGAGGACAGCATCAGAATAAGATGAAAAAAACAATAGGTAAGCCATTATTAAATTATTCCCATATCTAATTTCACAATATAAATTTCTTATTGTGCCATAAACATTAAATATTATAAGCTTAAATATGAAATACTTTTAAAAAATCCTGCATTAATCTAATGCAATGAGATCCTGGAATCTCTACTTACTCAATAATATTTTATTTGAATCCTATCTTTTGAAAGATTCAAATATCCTCCTATACATTTTGAGTCATTATTTGGTAGGGGCTGAAATGAACAAAACAGAAAAAGGTCCTTCATCCTGTGGAGCTTATATTCTAGGAAGGATATATAGAAAGGAAATATAAACAGTAATAATGTATACTGTGTTATGTGGCAATAAATCCACAGAAAAAATGACTATAAAGGAGGAGAGAGGAGAGATCGCTGTTGTAAAATAATGTGGAATGGAAAGGAGTTATTAACCAAAGACTTGATGGAGATAAGGCAGTAGGTTGAAGTTTTTCATGAAGAAAGATTTTTGTTAGTTTGTTTAAAGATTTTTTAGATTTAGTTATTTGAGAGAGAGCAATCATGAGCTGGGCAAAGGGTAGAGGGAGAAGTAGACTCCCCACTGAGCAAAGAGCCCAATGTGAGACTCTATCCCAGGACCCCAGGATCACAACCTGAGCTGAAGGTAGCTGCTTAACCAACTGAGCCACCCAGGTGCCCCTCATGGAGAAAGATTTTTGTCCATGGAAAAGCAATAGCTAGAACAAAGGCACAGCTGGAGAAACAGACCCACTGGAGAAACAGCAAGAAAACTATTGTGGCTTCTCTGGCATGAGCAAGGGGAGGGAATGAGATAGAAGCTGAGAGAATTAAAACTGAGGAGTCAGATCACACAGGTCACATAGGGATTTTGGATTTTCCCCCTGGGTGAAACTGGAAACCACTGCAGAGTTTTGAACAGAAGAAAGATCCAATTTACATGACTCATCACAGGAGCCAGGTAATTTCGTCTCCTATTTGGAGAAGAGAGGGGCAGGCAGCAAGGGTGGAAGCAGGGAGACCAGTTAGGAGTCTATTGTAATCACTCCAAAAGAACAGAGTAATGGTGGTGAGTAGTGGAGGTGAGTAGTGGTCAAATTCCGAATAGAGAGACAATAAGATTTCTTGAAGGATCAGATGTGGGGTTTCAAAGAAAAAGGTGTATCAAGAACAGCTCCAAAGCTTTTGGCTTAGAAGGATGACATTATCACCAACTGAGTTGGAAAAGACCAAGGTGGAAATTTTTAAATCTGACATTTTTAAAGAACATTCAAGGGGCACCTGGGTGGCTCAGTGGGTTAAAGCCTCTGCCTTCGGCTCAGGTCATGATCTCAAAGTCTTGGGATTGAGCCCCACATCGGGTTCTCTGCTCATCGGGGAGCCTGCTTCCCTTCCTCTCTCTCTGCCTGCCTCTCTGCCTACTTGTGATCTCTCTCTGTCAAATAAATAAATAAAATATTTTTAAAAAAAGATTTTAAAAAGAGCATTCAAGTAAAAGCAGTATTTTCAAGTCAGTCTTTAAGTCTACCCAAAATAAATTAAATAAATGACTGAAATTTGGAAATGGAAAATGCCTGGTAAGCAAATGTGTCTGCTTAAAATAAGTTTATTTATAAATCACAAATTTCCCTTCATTTAATAAAATTAATCTCATATCCTTGAGGAATTGCAAACACATTCAAAAGCTATCATATTATTTTAACAATTTCACTAATAATATTAATTATGATGTTTATTTTTTTAAAAGATCTGTTTATTTTAGAAAGAAAGAGGGAGAGAGAGAAAGTATCAGGAAGGGGGAAAGGGAGAGAGAGCCTGAAGTAGACTCCGCATTGAATACAGAGTCCGACACGGGTCTCAGTCTTGCTGCCCAATGATCACAACCTGAGCTGAAACCAAGAGTCAGATGCTCAACCAGGGTATCACTCAGATACCCCCTCAATTATGATGTTCATTATTTTATTGATTGAATAAAAAAATATAAAACAATATGAAATATTTTTTAATGTTAAACTATTTACTTTGGAGAGTCATCTTACTAGGTGTAGAATGAGACTCTTTACAATATATGCAATAATCTATTAATCTAGTGGTCAATCATATATTTTTAATAGAATTAAAAACAACATTCATTAATTTTTGACTCAGACCCCTTAGACTAAGAGTGGTCAAAGTATAAGGCAATGAATTCCTACAACATCTGATGCTAGTTTTTAAAATGGACTGAAAATTTGTATAGTGAATAATCACATCTTATGTTATACCTCTGGTGTAAGCAATGACATTGGATGAAAAAACATTTTTCTGTGAAATAACTTATAAATATTTTAAATATTAGCAGCCCTATATAGCCATCATGAGTAATTCTTAAAGTAACCTTTATACTATGATTATTTCATGCTTGCTTCGGCGACACATACACACTATATTCCTTATGAACCTTTATATGCCAAAAGTGAAACGGCATTATCAAGATGAAAATTCACTTGACTGCAGTTCATTACATAAATTTCAACATTTTTCATCATCTTGACAATATTACTCAAACTTCAGTTATAAATAAAACAGACAAGGTTATTATATTTAGATTTTGGTCAACTTGTTAAAGGTTACTTTTCTCCTTGTATCAATTATGGTACTCTGCAAGTCTTTGACCTATTTCATTAAGAAACACAGTGTTCATCCTTCTTATCAGTAGATTTTTTTAAACATTCCAAGAAATATCTTTCACCTTCTAATTTTTTTTTTCACCTTCTAATTTTATCAACATGTTTAGCTTCTAAAACTTTCACTTAATCTTGACTGCTTTGTTGCTTTATTAGGAAAACAGTGTATTGGCAGGGTAAGCATTCATTACCTGTTCAGTTGTAGGAAATGTCATAACATCCAATATCAATATTCAGCTGAAATATTATTAATACTTTTTCTCTATATTTTCCATTTTAAAATAATGGACAGGTGAAGAGAGACGGTCCCAGATGGTGATGAAGTATTCTGAACTCCCCTCCTCCCACAGACACACCAAAAATGGCTACAAATCAAGCAAGTCCTTCTGGAAAAGACCTGAGGACTACCCCAATATCTTCTTTACATTAAATGAGAAAGGGGCCACATCCAGGCAGGTAGGAGAAGCTGAGACAGGGTCTCACCATAAACCCCACCCCTGGTATAGGGACCCACAGTCGGGAAACAGAAAAATCAGAGCTAAGGCTCTGATGAGGAGCAAAGGCTTTTTTTCTACATTAAACAACACAACACTTAAGACTTCCAGCTGAGCTCTGAGCCTCTAAAACCTCTCTGGCTTTGAAAATCAACAGGACTCACATCCACAAAACCCAAAGGGCTGGTGTACATCTGAAACTAATATAGTGTTAATTGTCAATTATACCTCCATAAAAAATAAGAAAATAAGAACATAAAAATAATGAATATTTTGTTATAAAAAAGTGCATATGCAGGTGTGTTGTGTTAATGAATTCGGTACCATAAATTGTGATGTGATTTCCAATATGGTGAATAATTTTTGGAAAATTCTCAATATAGACAAAATACTATGCATAATGCATATTCCATACCCATTTTTTAAAATATGTTTTTATATTTTCAGTTTACAAGAGTCCTTTGTCTATTAGAAATATTGGCCATCAGACTGACACAGATATCCTTCTTTCCAGACAAGTTTGCCTTCTTCTTTTTTTTAATTAAAATTTTTTCTTTATTTATTTGACAGAGATCACAAGTAGGCAGAGAGGCAGGCAGAGAAAGAGAGGAGGAAGCAGGCTCCCTGCCGAGCAGAGAGCCCAATATGGGGCTCGATCCCAGGACCCTGGGATCATGACCTGAGCCGAAGGCAGAGGCTTTAACCCACTGAGCCACCCAGGCGCGCCCAAGTTTGCCTTCTGACTGTGATATAGCTAATCATTCAAACTTCTCACATTTCCTTCTCAAATCAAATATATTTATCTTTTCTGAGTTTCCTATCTTGTTTAGAAAGATTTCCTTTATATTGGGCTAATAATTACACATTTCTTATTATTAGATTTGTACCTTTGATCCTCTAAATCTCAACTTGTTAAAGTCTTTGCAAGGTGGATAATCAACTAGGTCAGCATCTTTAATTAAATAACTTGTTCTTTTTCCACTAAATTGTAATATCATCTTCACATTATTTTAAATCTCTTTATACCCTTGATTTTATATCTGGGTTCCTATTTTGTTAAACTAATCTGCTTTTCTACTCCTCTGTTGATGCCATGCTTTTTAATTACAATGGTTTGGTAGTAAGTTTCAATATCAGAGAAGGCAAATTTCTACTTAAAATTATTTTCTTATACCTTTCTTGAATAGTCTAGAACACTTATCCTTTTATATATATTTACAAATAATTTTATCTAATTTTTGAAAACACTGCTCTTCTCCCTGGAATTATATTAAATACATAAATCAAAAGAACTGCTAGGTTTATACTGTTTTCCTATCCAGTACCATCAGTATCTCTCAATTTGTCTAGCTTATATTTTATGTCCTTTAACAAAATTGCCTTTTTGCTTTCTTTTTAAAATTATGGAATATGATGTGCCAAGACAAAAGTAAACAATAAATGTATCATATAAAGAATAAAGAAATAGTGAACACCTTTGTGTGTACTGCATAGATCAAGAAATAGCATATAACCATCACCTAAAAGTCCCTTCACCAATGTGTCTCTGCCCAAATACACTGAAGTGAGCACACCTTCTAACTTGCATCAACATGCCCTGACTCCACCCCCCAGCACGAACACACACACACACACACACACACACACACACACACACACACACACCTGTTTTTTATTGACCTGAGAGAAGGCTAGAGGGAGTAGAAACAAAAGATACAGCTTTCTGTAAACTCCTCTTACACTTTTCTTTAGTGAACATATGGAGAAGGAAGCTCAAATGAAAGATTGCTAAAACACTACATATTCAGCTTTGATATAATATTAATTTTACTAAATAAAAGATTCCTAAAGCACTGTATATTTTCCTCTTGACTTTGAGATAATATTCATTTTATTTTATTATTTAACAATAATTATTTTTTAAGGTTTTATTTATTTACTTGAGAGAGAGTGACAGAGACCACAGAGGGAGAGGGAGAAGCAGACTCCCCATTGAGCAGAGAGCCCGACGTGGGGCTCGATCCGAGGACACTGACATCATTCCAGGACATCTGCCAAAGGCAGACGCTTAACCTACTGAGCCACCCAGGTGCCCCATATTTAACAATAATTCTTAACTGCAGTCCCACATGATGTAAAAAGAAGTATGTTGGCATGTTTAGGTATATAGGACTTGATGTTAAAAAATGAAAATATAATCTAAATAATCAGGCTAAATAGGTAAAAAAAAATCAGAAGACACAGGTGATTGAAATGCAGCTTTTTCTGTAATAATTCAAGTAATTATCTCAATTATCTACTTCAGCTAACATATGCAGATTACAATTAAGCAGTTTCTTGGAATACCTTAACAGTTCTTGAAACAAATGACATAAAAATTGTTTTTTTAATTGCCTGTATGGCAACATAGAGCAATAGCACATATCTGAAATAATTTAAAATCAAATGAGCCCATTAGTTAAATGCATATAATAATCACTATGATGCACATATGTGCTTTAAACTTTTTACATTAAAAAAAACTTCCAATCTCAAAAGAAGGCACAAAATTTAAAAATATACATAACACTACCCTTAAATACTTACATATAATTTATAATGTAATTTAGCTAATTTTAGCTAAATATTGCATGGTTTTATTTTCCAGTCTTCCTGCAACAGAAATTTGACTTTGAGCCCCTATGCAGACTCAAAGACAATTTATATATAAAACACTATTACATTTTTGTCTCCATCTGAAAAATCAACTTCTTCTCAATTGTGTGTGTGTGTCTTAGTGGTTGAACTGCTGCCTTCGGCTCTGTTCCTGATCCTAGGGTCTGGGATCGAGCCCCGCCTAGGGCTCCCTGCTTGGCAGGTGGCCTGCTTCTCCCTCTTCTACTCCCCCTGCTTGTGTTCTCCCTCTTGCTGTGTCTTTCTCTGTCAAATAAATAAATAAAATCTTAAAAGGAAAAAAGAGACAGAGACACAGAGAGGGAAGAAAAGAAAGTCAAAACTAATACATTATGGTAATTAGAACCAGAATTTGGTACCTCAGTGATCTCAAATGACAAGTAAAGAAAAGTTAAATAGAAAGAAACATGTAAGGGCAAGCAACATTTGGGAGTCTTCAATATGAAAATGTTCTGATAACATAAACTCAGAACTCATTTAAATTTAGGTAGATTTTCTAATGAAAAGGACTAAAAATAACAGGACATGAAAATGTGAACCAAAAAATATCATCAGTTTTAAGCAGTTCTTTCACTGTATTTTCCTAGTCTGATCGAATTGATTTTGCTTTTTTCACCTTCTCCTTTTAATTCTTCATGCCTTTTTCCCATGGACACAAAGGGCACAAAAGAAGTCAAGTTCAGGCGAAGAGAGGAAAAAATAAAACAAGATGAAATTAGAGAGGGAGACAAACCCTAAGAAACTCTTAACTATAAGAAACAAACTGAGGGTTGCTGGAGGGGAGAGGCAGGGGGATGGGGTAACTGGGTGATGGACATTAATGAAAGCACGAGAAGTAAAGAGCACTGGATATTATTCAAGACTGATGAATCACTGAACTCTACCCCTGAAACAAATAATACATTATGTGTTAATTGACTGAATTTAAATTTTAAAAAACTTTATTTTAAAAAAATAAACACAATTGCTAACCTTAAGAAAATAAGAAGTCAAGCCCAGGATGTTCTCAGTGATTGTGCTGGAGGAGGCTGGGTCTGAGAGGAACAGCTGGTGCAATCCTTCCAGATGTCCCTGTCCTGAAGTAACGTGAAACAATTCTGTCTCTTCAGGACCTGCCCAGTACCTGACACTTGATAGGTTCTCTCTAAATATTACTAATAAATGAATCATTGTCACTGAATTTAATGTATCCAATTATATCTTAATTCTAACAGTGTCTGAAAATCAGCATCACCAAGTGAATGTGAGGTGTGAACACAATTGGCCAATGAATTATTTAATGGTCAAGGACAAGGACAAGAACGAAATGGACACTGGCTTTGCCACCCACAACTTACATAATATTCACAGTTTACTTTCCATGCTTCAGTTTTGTCATCAGTAATAAAGGTACTCTTAGTATCTGTATCATTACTATTTTATTTCAATTAAAAAGTATTGGGCAGGGGCGCCTGGGTGGCTCAGTGGGTTGAGCCTCTGCCTTTGGCTCAGGTCATGGTCCCGGGATGGGATCGAGCCCCGTGTCGGGCTCTCTGCTCAACGGGGAGCCTGCTTCCTCCTCTCTCTCTGCCTGCCTCTCTGCCTACTTGTGATCTCTCTCTCTCTCTCTCTCTGTCAAATAAATAAATAAAATATTAAAAAAAAAAGTATTGGGCAAGTTTTTAGTGCTTAATTCCAACAGTTATAAATGAATGCAGCATGCACTTGAACACTGATCAAAAGACAAATTTGTCCCCATAACAGCCCTGAGTCCAAGATAAAGATAAGATTTAGGGTATGATCGGGTAAATGAATTACCTTAACCTAACAACACTATGCATATCAGTGCCTTATTGGGATTATCAAACAACTATCCTGGTATTCCTAGCCCAGTTTTATAGTAAATGCAGCAGGCATTTTAATAATCAAATAACAAATAATTTTAGCTTCATCAAAAGACTGGGATAATTCCTTTCTATATGGCTTATCACTGAAGAACTATGTGAATTCACTGAAGCTGGAAATGATTTTAAAACATGTTAGTCCCATATATTATAAATCAGGATAAAAAATAAGTATCAAAATTCTAGATTGAAACAGCAAAATTAACTCAATGATGCAGACATACATAAATAGGTATCTATTTCTTTTTTCCCCTTTTTTTAAATAGTTATGTATTTCTACATATGTATGTAGAAATACATAACTTATGTATTTCTACATATGTATGTAGAAATACATAACTATGTATGAAAGTTTTAATTGACCACCATGCAATTATGACACTAATTACCTGGAGTTGAGCCAAATTTCACAGGTTAAGGGCACAGTCCTCTCTAACAAGACATCCCTCACTTTTTTTATTTTTTTAAAGATTTTATATTTATTTAACAGAGAGAGAGACAGTGAGAGAGGGAACACAAGCAGGAGGAGTGGAAGAGGGAGAAGCAGGCTCCCCACTGAACAGGGAGCCTGATGTGGGGTTTGATCCCAGGACCCTGGGATCATGACTTGAGCCAAAAGCAGATACCTAATGACTGAGCGACCCAGGTGCCCCACATTCCTCACTTTAGATATAAGCCAAGCTCTGGGGTTCCCAGGCTACCTACATGTCTGACCATTTGGCTACAAAATCAGGCATTCCCACTACCTCATCAGGTTTAATAATTGGCTGAGATGATTCACAGAACTTAGGAAAACACTGTACTAATAATTATAATTTTATTATAATTGATTAAATAAGGACCATCAAAATGAAAAGATGCATAGGATGAGATCCAGGGGGGTCCTAACTGCAAAATTTCTGTGTTCTCAGGATGTATCATACTCCTAGCAAATTGAAGTATATCACCAAACAGAAAGTTCATCCAAGCTTCAGATGTCCAGAATTTTATTGGAATTTCATGATGTAGGCATAATTGATTGAGTCACTGAACTCAATCTCCAGCTCCCCTCATACCCTCAAGGTCAGGAGTCCAGTCTTATATCATATGGTTCAAAGCCCTGTCTAATCATCTGCCATGCTGAAATTATCTAGGGCCCACCAAGAGTCACCGTGTTAGCATAAACTCAGGTGTGATCCCAGGTGTCCACCTTTAATAATAAAGACGATCCTAGAGTTTGGGAAATTCCAGGACCTGAGGTCAGCCAAATACTTTATTTTTACAACACTAGCATTAAATAAAATTGTTCAACATATCTTTGAAAAACAGAAATAAAGTAAGTTATCAAGATGTTATGTAGTAGAATTTCCTAGCCATTAACAAATTCATATACATAGTTTTTATAAATAATGTCATATGTCCAGGTACCAACTCAAACTGGAATTTAATCTCTATCATTGTAAATCTATCCATTAATGTGAGAGTAATGACTCTCTACAGTTTTTAAGGTTTCTTTTTCTCATGTCAATACAAAAGTAAGGCAGGTGCCTGGTTTGACTAAAATTAAGGTTTGATTTTAAAAGACGAAATTGATTGCAAAGCAACACTGGGTCCTTAGTGCTCAGTCTAGTGACATCATTTGGTGTAACTCCTGCAAGAAAGCGAATCAGCCACCACGAAGGGCTAGTAACTAGAGAACGTACTGTTGTGTGATGTTGACCTGTCTTCCAGCTATGCCAGTTTACTAACCCTCTTGCCTGAATCTGAGTAAGATCCTTGTTTATCGGATACAAGCTTTGGTAAAGTTCATACAACAATGTTCCCAGGATTCTTTCCAAGAAATCAAATCTGCCTGGTCTTAATAAAACTGCTTTCACCATGACTGCTGAGAGGGACCTACGGAACGAAAGATGGAAGCTATTATAGCCACGGTGGAAGCAGGAGGTCACTACTACAGTCCTTCAGCTGTCATGAAAATAGCAGTGAACCCAAATAATCCCAAATAAAGCAAATTTAAGTGTGTGAACAAAAACAAAGAAAAAGAAAACAATGTAGTTTTTGAAAACCAGTTTGTCAATGAACAAGATCAAAGCATCAGGATTTACTTATAGACTAGCTCACTCTATTGTAAAAAATAAACATGCAAATGAATTTTCTACCACATTAAGTCTTCAAAGAGAAAATCCCAACCTTATCTAGGATATGAGTAGCATTACTCCCATTTCACATATTAAAAAAAAAAAAAGAAGATGAAGAAGAAAAATAAATTCCTACAGCACAACCGTGAGCAGAAACTTTTATGTTCATCTAACAAATCAGGCCACACCATTTCTAAAGGAGGTCACAGCACAAATGTGTGCTATTTCCCAGTTGTGGATAAAACATGCCAACTCTATGATGATCATTGATCTGAGAGAACTGAGAGAATGAATTTGTTGGTGAACCCTAAAAAAGAGAAAGCATTCATTTATATCCTTTTTTATCCTTAACTTTTCTTTAACAAGATCTTTCATTCTTTTATGTGTGGAAATCACTCAATTCTACTTATAATTTAAAATGTTCTATCTCTGTCTCAATGTGTATTAGTTTCCTATTACTGCTATAATGAAGTGTCAGAAACTTAGTATCCTAAAACAACACAGATTTGGTATCTTACATATACTTTGGAGGTCAGAGACCTGAAATCGGCCTCGCTGAGCTAAAATCAAGTTGTCTGCAGAGCTACATTCTTTCTAAGGCTCTGGGGAGAATCCGTTTTCTCTGGGCTTTTCACCTTTCTGGAGGCTGCCTGCATGCCTTAACTGCTGGCCCTGTTGGTCCATATCCAAAGGCAGCGATGGCCAGTAAAGCTTTCTCATGTCACATCTTCCTGATCCCTGACCCTGACTCCTCTCCCTCCCTCTTCCACATTTAAGGGGCCTTGTAATTATACTGGACACACTTCGATAATACATGAGACACTCCCTAAATTCAACTGATCAACAAATTTAATTCCATCTGCAACTTTATTTACCTTTGCTATGTAATACTGTAACATAGTCAAAGTTTCCAGAGATAAGGATGAAATCATCTTGTGGGGGAAGGGTTATCAAAGGTTTATTTACATTATAATAGTATGGTCTATTTGGGTATGAAAACACAACACTAGGAGTACCTAAACCTTCAATCTGGTTCTGGTCAGACAACAAATAAATTTTATGATCTTGATTAAACAAATCATACAGCCTCTCTGGGCCTCAACTTCTCCACCTAGTAACTTTCTAAGTAGTCACTAATTCTGAAACAATTAACTAAATTGAATTCACTTATTTGCGCTATTAAATAATGAATTTTAAATGAATCAAAGAAAACATAAGACAGTTACTCAACAAAGTACTTATGTTTACAGTTTCATATGCATGCCACCCTAAAACTATCTTCCTATTAATTTTTATCAGCACTGAAATTCTGATTTTCAAGTCATTATCTCTAGTAATTATAATCTTTAGAAACCTACCTAGAACTGTTCATTCAGTACGTGATATTTCTTGAAATTCATTTTATTGAGCACAAGTTAACACCTTCCAATTTGTTAATATATTAGTCCTATTGTGAAATTATATGTTTAAATTGTTAATCTATCATTTAATTATTCAAAAGCTTGATTTATTGGGGTACCTGGGTGGCCTTGTCAGTTAAGTGTCTGACTTGATTTTGGCTCATTATGATCTCAGGGTCATGTGAATGAGCCTACAGCTGGCTCTGTGCTAGACATAGAGAGTGCTTGGGATTCTCCTCTCTCTCCCTCTGTCTCTCCCCTCCACCCCCAACTCTGGCATGCATGTGTATTCTCTCTCTCAAAAAAAAAAAAAAAAAAAAGCTTGATTTCTCAGTCAAGACATTAAAACTGTACCTATATTGAATCATAACATGCAGAAAAGGAAATAAAATAACTCAAAAATTTCAAATAATGCTATAGCTAATATATTGAGGTACATATATATTCATTTCAGTATATGAAATATATACTTGTGTTGTATATATTGAAGTATGTACTTCAATATACTTCAATTGAAGTATATGCTTGTGTTAATTATATATATGTTTATATATTTGCATATACATTACATATAATTGATATATATTTAATATATATGTATATAATTTTAAAATTTCAAGATTAATCTAGGCCTCAAACACAAAGTATTGTAACAGAGTCAAATTGGATCTCTTCTCTAATTAAAATTGGAATATTTTTCTATTTTATTTGTCAATATTTTTTGAGAAACAAAAAAATAATGCTGGAGAATTTCCTCTATTAAGAAAGTAAGCATTTTCAACATGTAAGGAGCCATTGGTGTGTTGGTTAGTCTTACCAACATAATAGTCAGAAAGCAAGTGTAAATTGAGTTTCTCTAAAAGACCATACCTAAATAGTTTGTTTTGAACAGAAAATAACCAACCTAGTATTAGAAAACAGGAAAAAGTATAGAAGTCCGTATATCACTGCAGGAAAACAAAACAAAACTACAGTTTAGATCTCTATCTCTGTGCTAGTTGTGTCTTTACGTTAGACCATTATTTCCCGTTTCACGTTTTTTACTCTATAAAATTCTGAGGAGAAAGTTTCAATTCAGTTGAACTGGTACTTAAAAAAAAAATACAACATGATATTTTCCCACTTGGGAAGGCAAGTCCAGAAAAGACATGTCCCTTATCATGTAATGAATGATTCATGACTCTTTAAATTTCTTTCAGTTCAGGACACTGAAAAATTTTTAAGAATGAAGTCTCTTCTTCAGAATTATATTATGTAAACCACGCATAACCATGAGAAAGTATTAGTCAAAGACTCCTATTTCCACTGTTAAAAAAGAGAAATCATAGAATATTGTGATGCCAGAGGTAGGAAAATATAACTGGGGGTGAGAAAAAGCAAAACCTACTAAAGTGAAAATTCAGAATCATGAGATTATTTTAAAAGTAATTTATAAAGTTAGATTATGTCAGATGCAAAAATACATTTATGGAACCATTCTAGGAAGTTTCCCCTAAAGGAGTTGCTTTAGCAAATAAAGGTGATAATTGTTTTTTCCTCTAAACAGGTCAATCATTTTAATACATTTTCATTTACATTTGCTTCTTAACTCTTTTAGAAAAATACAAAGAATGGTAGCCAATGACTCAATCTGAAATTTGACAAAATCCCTACATATCTACATTACACTTCTCCAAACAAGCATTTTGTTACATCAGCCTGTACAATCAGGCTAAAGCAATGGTGAACAGTCTCTACAAGGCCTGGTCTCAAGGCAGGTTTTTTTTTCTGCCAGAATAAAACTTTGCAGAGCAAAGGCATACTGTAAGTGTCCCACAGACATTAGCTCCCTTCAGTTTCCATTTTCTTCTTTTATGGAAAAAGAATAATCTAATTCCTATTTGTAGATTCCAGAGGCACAGCCAAGGTCATAGTTAATGAGATCTAGCTTATGCCTGAATAAGAGTTGTAGAGATAACAATGCAATGTGGCCTATTACTCAAGTTCATTTCTAGCTGTGTTTTGGTTAATAAAGCCTATCTGCCAAGAATTCAACCACTTGGAAATGGCTGCTTTAGTAGTTGTACAGATGTATGTTATGAAATGCCACTAGGAAATCTGTAATGACTCCTTTGTTCTAGTTTTTAGTTGTGAAGCCTTTTACACAAACAAGAACTTTTTAATTCTACTTCAAAATACCGAAAATTCAAATAAACTATACATATCTTTTTCAGACTATTAAATTAAGGGAAAAAAAGATAAAATTTGAGTATATAAGGCCTAATGTGAAAAATATGTAAATTAGGTTAGAGAGCAGAAATGTCAGCAGTTTCCCAAACCATTTTGTAATGGAACTTTTTTTTTGTAATGGAACTGTTATTTAAGAGCTCACTCACTTGGGGTGTCTGGGTGGCTCAGTTGCTTAAGTGTCTGACTCAATTTCAGCTCAAGTCATGATCTCAGAGTGGTAAGACTGAGCCCCATGTCAGTAGGGAGGAGCAGGAGGTCTGCTTAAGATTCTCTCTCTCCTTCTCCCTCTCTCTGCCCTTCCCACCACATCTCTCTCATCTTCTCTTAAAAAAGAAAAAAAAAAAAAAGAATTCATTCACATTTACCATATTTTATGAAAAAAATGGGAGTGGAGGGGCTATTAACTTTTAGGTTTGACTGATATTCCACAGAATAGAGTTTTACCCTGAAAATGCGAGTAGAAGTAGAAATAGGATTTGATGATTTAACCAAGAATTTTAAAATGAGACAGGTAAGGAAGTACCCCAGACTATAGTTCTGAATCACATTTTTCAGGCTTCAGTAGGATGTATGAACACCTTGTGATGCAAAAATACTAATTTAAAAGGCACCTGTGTTCCTAAAAGGAAAATTTCCCACCCTGCCCCCCAATGTAATTTATTGAAATAGTTAAATTCCAACTGGATATTTTTCTCTTTTCTTCCCAACTGCCATTTACTAATATTAGACTAAGCAGATAGAAGTGACTTAAAATAGACTTGCTTTAGAGAAAAAATAATAATAAGTCAGGTATAGTCAAATTTGCCACTCCCATGTATACTTTATTAGGGAAAAAACTGTTATAGAAAAGTATGGTTTATTTCTATATAATCAGGAACAATGCACCATTCTATAAATGTCAATTTCTCCTCTATTATTCTGAGAAGTTGAGAAAATAAGTTAAAATAGAATCTTTTTTCTGAAGATTTTATTTATTTATTTGACAGAGAGATAGAGAGCACAAGTAGGCAGAGAGGCAGGCAGAGGGAGAGAGAGAAGCAGGCTCTCTGCTGAACAGGGAGCCCAATGTGGGACTCAATCCCAGGACCCTGGGATCATGACCTGAGCTGAAGGCAGCAGCTTAACCGACTGAGCTACCCAGGCACCCCTAAAATAGAATCTTAAAAAGCATTTTGAGTAAGAAATATTAATTTAGTTGTGAAACTATAAAGACTTAAGAGGCTAAAACTATTTTGAGGCGATCACGGAGGATTTCATATTAAATTAAAGTATACATAGTCTTAGTTTTATGCTATTTTTCCTAGGAAGGACATCAGAATTTCCTACATTATATTAAAAAAAATGCAACACTTCAGATTTAAATATCTGGGTATCTTCCAATATTGCAAAATCAACTTATGAATTAAATAAAAGTTAATCAAATAATTGGGAAGTAAGACTTTTTTTAATCTTAATTTTTTTATTCACAATAAAATTGTTATTTCAGAGGAAACTGAACATAAAAGACATTTTGAGAGACATTTTACTCATCAACAAATACCTAAAATCAAAGTGTGACACATAGCAGGCACTCAAGATTTTTTACGAAGTTAATAAATCAGACAAATATTTCATGTATATATGTTCATTAACCTAATTTTCATAAAACTTGACATATGCTTATTCCTGCAAAAAGATATTTCAAATCAGCACCCCAAAATGTATTACATCCCTCATTCACTATGTTGATAGAATTTGGGGTTGAAAACACTCATGTAAAATACATTTGTGATTTGCTAAAACATATTGTTGAAAGTTCAGATTGTGCTTTTTGGTGCTGATGGGGGGAAATGCCACTTGTAGTTTTAAACTGAGTGTTATCTTGCACATCTGAATTAAATTATATTTTTCTTGGTTTCAGATGAATAAACACATTTCCCCCATGGCATTATGCCAGTAGAATAATGCACCTGGAATATGTTAATTTTCTTAATGACCTCACAGTCTGTTATAATAAGCTAATCATATCCAGACAACAAGATTAGCATGATTTGTTCATTCAGAAAAAAAGTGCTTAAATGCCAGCTTAATTATTACTGAAATTCATATCCTTATTTATAAATTTAAGGTCCAAATTTTGTATGACAGTGTTTCCTCCTAAACTTCTTTATTTTTTGATACTATTTAATCATCAGGTTGGTTTGACATTTACTCTTAAAACGTTTAGAACTGTATGCCCTTATTTAAAATGCTGGAGAATTTAAAAGTCTATGGGCATATTCAGTAATTCAAGTCAAGCTAATGGCACCACATATGTTTTCTGTTATGATATGGTTACAATCTTACATGTAGAATATGTAAAATACATGTATTTTTTCAACTCTTTTTTATCCACATCCTCTAAAGTTTATACTCCCTGATGAAATCTTATGCTTAGAACTAGCCAAAGAGTTGAGCCAAAACAATCCATTCTCTTATTTTTGTCCCAAAAGGACCACCAGATTTCACTTGACAAGCATTTGTTATACCTATATAAAGCGGTAAACAAGGGGCACGTGGGTGGCTCAGTGGGTTTAGCCTCTGCCCTTGGCTCAGGTCATGATCTCAGGGTCCTGGGATGGAGCCCCGCATCGGGCTCTCTGCTCAGCAGGGAGCCTGCTTCCCCCCTCTCTCTCTGTCTGTCTCTCTGCTTACTTGTGATCTTTCTGTCTCTGTCAAATAAATAAATAAAATCTTTAAAAAAAATAAAGTGGTAAATGAAGTATTTACTCCTGATTTGTTTTCACCTAATGTGCTTTAAATCACCACAAGTAAGAAATTAATAAATATATCCCCTGTGGCCATAATTATTTGAACTCTATATGCAGGAAAGAAACATAATTAAAGCAGTTCAGGATTATAATTCACTAGATTTAACCATTTTGAAACCTAAGCTGTAAATACATGCAGATTTAATTTTATTTCAAATATTATAAACCAGTTTATAATTGCTTCAGGGTTTGATTCAGTCAGGCAAGTTAAAGCCTTATTACACAGGGAAAAGAATTGATGACAAAAGTGACAATCCACCGATATGTCACTCCTGAAAATTTTGCGATTCTTAGAAAAGTTCATTTTCAGCTTGTTAAAAAGGGCCAGCGATTTGTCACAAAAGAGCTAAAGTATTACAAATATTTCTACAAGTCTGGAGTTCTTGTGTAGCTGCTAATGTCTCTCCAAATGAAGTTACTGTCAAGGAGTAGAATAACAACAGGGACTCTAGCAGAAGTATACCATTATAAGGAACCACAAGGAACTAGCATCAAGAAGATATAGCAGGATAGGAGGGGTCATTTGGTTGATATATCCCTTGTTACACTGGGGCCTGTAATAAGCTCAAAAATTTGTTCACTGTTCTGCTGGCTTACTGTCATTCCTTGCTTTTGTCATATAAAAATATTAGCCTTAGGAAAAGAGCGGCCTGGACAGAAGAAATTAGGAGAGAAATTAAACATTTTTCCACATGTGCCAAAGGGATATAACGTATCTAGTCACAACTGAGAGTACTTATAGCCCCAGCCTCCCTTTTCGTATAAAATGTTGTTGGTTTCTTGAAGTGGGTCTGATTTTGGTAATTACTCTCCTCCTTATACAGATGATATTACATTAGACCTGCTCAATATCATCTTACCTAGTGGGTTAATAAAGTGTTGCAAGTAGTTAATAACTTTTGAGAAAGGTCTTAGGGCTATTAAAAAAAAAAAAAAAAAAAAAGGTGGGTAGCTGGGTGGCTCAGTTTGTTAAGCATCTGTCTTAAGCTCAGGTTGTGATCCCAGAGTCCTGGGATCTAGTACTGCATCGGGCTCCCTGCTTCTCTCTCTCTCTCTCTGCCTCCATCCTTCTCCATGGTTTCTTCTCTTCTTCTCTCAAATAAATAAAT
Source organism: Taxidea taxus jeffersonii (assembly GCA_003697995.1). Classification (NCBI taxonomy): domain Eukaryota; kingdom Metazoa; phylum Chordata; class Mammalia; order Carnivora; family Mustelidae; genus Taxidea; species Taxidea taxus. Next base: position 33,379 of record ML093175.1, read on the forward strand.
AAATAAACCACAAAAATCAAGTAGATTTTTCTGAAGACACATTATGTCCTGATACACTACCCATAAAATAAATGCCACCTGGGGACAGAAGCTAGCACAGAGTTTGAATCACAGGAGGTACTCAACTGATTTTATTTCCCTTTCCTGAGAGGTCATTAAAATTAATGACTTAATCATATCATTATATCATTACATAATAAAAGTATCAAAATACTAAATCACTCAAGAGTTGTCCATCTTGTCACAGAAAGCTATAAAGAGTTTGAAATATATTCATATATGTGAATCAGTGACTTTGTATATTATATTTTCATATGCCCTAGTTTGCCCAAGAAAATTAAATATTCAGATACTGTAAGAAAAATAAATTGAACTCTCACTTCACCATTGCACTGGACAAGTTGCAAAGTGATAAATAGAGCCATCCTCAAGGGTGAAGACCAGATGATAATTATTTTAGGCTTTGCATTCCACACAGCCTTTGTAGCAACTACCAGACACAGTACAAAATCAGCTATAGAAAACAGATAAACAAATGGTATGGCTGCATTATAATAAAACTTTATTTACAAAAATTGGTGGAGGACCAGATTTGACTCGTAGCCCATGGTTTTCCAGCCCCTGTTTAATAGCGAAGATCTCTCAATACTCAACCAATTACCACTTACATGATTTCTTATATTCTTGATATTTCCTGTTAGTCAGCAAGATAGTCACAACTATATGCAAAGATTTAGAGAACATATTAAAAAAACAATTGCATACGAAGATTAGGTATAAATTCTAAACACATTCTTCTTCTTAAAAATGTTTATTAGAAAAATATAGAAGAGTGGACCAAGAAAGGAAGATGGCTAAATTTATAACTAATAGCATGATACCTAACTAACATAAAACCCAATATAATACATCTACCAACCCAAAAGATCATAGTTTAAGGCTCCAGTCAATCAAGGGAATATTCCACATAATAATTTGTTATTAACTGCTCTGCCAGTTACAAATTATGCCAATAACCAGGCAAGAACAGAAAATTGTCACTAAGTAACTAGGTAACTAAGTAACTACTCTAAAGTAGCTAGAGACCATATGAAAAACCAAACCAAAATATTTTTAATTTGACCCCCCACTTGCAATAAGATTAAGCCAAAGCATTATAAATCACTGAATCTACAAATGCAAAAGAATTTTTAGATATTTGAACAAATGGAGAGAACAACAAAGATACGGCAAAACATTTGGTAATCCTCCTCCACAAAGCATGTTTCAAATCACAGAAGCTGAAAAACAAAGTTAAAAGAAGTAAAAGATTGTTATGTGAAGACAGTTGAGTAGTTTTCTTCCATTGCACCAAAGGTCTTTCTAAAGATCAGCATTAAAACAACTCATTTTTTCTCATTGGTCAATTAGCTCTCTCTTATTAGATTGTGAACTCACTGTCATGAACAATGTACTGTTCACCATCTCTGTTAGTGTAAGCTATGAGTAATATAGGTATACTGGCCAAAAATTTAAAAAATAATAGATACTAAGCAAATTATTGTTCAAGAACGCTCAATTCACTAACCCTAATGGAGTTATAGAAGTCACAAAGTTGCTCTTATATTATGATCGCAAAACTCATGCATCTAAATAGCAAGATATTTCCTGAAAGTGTAACACTCAGTCTTCTACTTCTCAATGATATGTTCTTACTAGAAGACTAGAACATTTAGAGCTGCACCATTTGGCGATTCAAAGCAGGCTCCTGTCCCTCTTAATTAAACAAATCCCTCAGCACTGTGTGAGCAGGCTGCTTTCCAGGATAAAAGAGATGTCACACAGATGTTTCCAACAGAATTTCCAAAAGCTCTACCTTGCTGGGAAAGAATGACTCCATTCAAAGTAAGAATTTTACCAATCCACTAAGAATGAACACAAGCAGAAGGATTGGAATTTGCCTCCTTTTAAAGGAAAACACATACACAACATACAACCAGACACTTATTCAAAATGTCCAGATGTCTTCACTGTGTAGGGGAATGATTTTTAAAATAAGAAAAGGCACTAGGAGAATGATTAGAAGGTGTTGCAAATCTGAGAAATGAAAATATGCAGACCTCTCCTGGATTGCCAACTTGATTAGCTCTTCTCCTTTATGGAAAGATGCTTTAGCCATTGACAGGCCAAAAGAAAAACCCAAAACTTGCCTGATTTCAGGTCAAAGGTGAAAGAAAGAAATGCCAAGAAGACAAATGCTTACAGAAGAGACCTGTGAAACAAGGCAGTAAAGATAGGTTTTATAGATCTGTAGTACAGAAGATGAAATCCAGCGTGGAATAGATCATGTCTGCTTGTGAATTTTAATGCAGATGATGGAACAAGAGGGCATACATAAAAATTAGGGAGAATCTGATTTGAAACAGATGTCACACAACCCTTCATTGCAAAGAGTCATAAATGAATGGATGGAGTATCAGGCAGAAAAAAACTATCCAGGTGAAGAACACCAAATTTTTTTTTTTTTTAAGAGAAAATACTGCATATCCTCCCAGGTTAGAAGAGATTATAAAATACTGAGGCTTCACTGGATGACTAAAACCAATTTCTTCAAATTTGAGTGTTGATTTTATTTTTTATCACTCCAGAACAACACAGAACAACAAAGGCTTCTATTAGTAATGAATGATGATAATAGAGCTCAGAATTAACATGTGGTTGAAATTCTGCACATCTGATTTGGAATTTGCCACTCTGCTGTCTTGGCATCATAGCCTCAGATAGTGAATTTGGAGATTTCCAAGTTACAAAATATTAGACTATTTTGAGGACTAAAGTTCTATAACATGTTGTATTTTGTTTTTTTAAAAAGGTGGGGCACCTGGGTGGTCCCATCAGCTGAGTGTCTGCCTCTACCTCAGGTCATGATCCCAGGGTCCTACTGGACAGGGAATCAGCCTCCTCTTCTCCCTCTGTCACTCTACCCTGCTCGTGCTCTCTATCTCAAACAAATAAAATCTTTAAAAAAATAAAAATAATTAAAACATTTTTAAAGGTAAGGAAAGAGAACGGTTCTTTCTTTTTTGTTCTATTATAATCTAATGTTCTCCTGAGGAATTTTTGTTTTACTTAATGGACACTTGAAATTTAAAAACTAAACATTTCTTTCTGGCTACTAGAAATTTTAGATCCACATTTAGCACTCACCAAAGCAACTGAGTAACTTCTGACATAAGTATTTCTGTGCTGCATCATCTTAAGTCATTTTCGTAAGTGGATTTACTGTCTTCTTTTGCAAATATTCTTATCAGATCTTAATTTGTTCTATTTTATATATGTTTTAAGCCACTTTAAATGATTTGAAATAAAAGGAAGTACAATTAATTATTTAGATCTTTCCTATAGAATTGCACCATAAAACATCACAACCCTGATCACTCCTTTAGTCTATCTCACTTAAGTTAATATTAACCTGATACAAGACATCCAGAAAACATAATTTATAAGGTAGTCAACACAGTCTTCTTCTGTCAAATAAGACTATACAAAGAGTTTCAAACAAGACTGACACCAACAAAGTAAACATCAAATCCACAGAATGAATACAGAAACTGGGAATTTTCTGAAACATCCCATTTTATAAAATACCCACACATACACCCATGTTTCATAGGGATTCAGAAGGTGTCCCTTGCCCTTGCAGTTCCTAGCCCAATGTCTCAGCAATAAATCTTGCTTTGAACATCATGGTGCTAAGCCTCCAAACCTTGTCAGAATCCATATTTCATGACAATGATCTGATCACTGAAAATGGCATAGGTACATGGTATACCATTTATCATGAAATAAACAGAAAGGAGAAACCTCTTGTCTATTTTCCCATAGTGGTACCTTTTTTTTTCTTCTTTCATTTTTATTCTTCCTGTCTCAGAAGCTCTTTTCCACAACTCAAAATCATAAAACTTAGTCCACATGGCCAGGGTGGTACCCAGTGAATTCTCTGCTTATACACTACCTGCTTTTTGATTACAAGTGTTTGGGGATGGAAGGAAATAACTAAGGTATACCAATTTCACAAATTCTGAAACTGTCATATACAATATATTGTCCAAATCCATATTTTGTATATCTCCTTTTTTGATAAGCCAGGCATTAGCATCTCTCATCTTTGAATTCATCCTAGCAAAATAACAACTACAAATTTGGTTTAATAGAAGGAACATACTTGCCTGCTATTTATCTTTGTACTGATCCAAGGATTCAACAAATTTCAGTTTCATAAATGCTTATCAAATTTCTCATCTATTTCTCACTGGAGAGAATGTCCTTATCTCTGATACAAAGTTATGTTTTATAAATTTTTATATAGAAATATAGCCACAGAACAGAGAAACAATAAAAAAGGTGGGGGGAAATGACTTAACAAGAAGATCACCATGATATCAGGGGAGATTTTTCAAAATATATACACCTTTCTTTTCTAGCCTATGTCCCAAATTGTGAACTACACATTTTTCACATGAACTAGGCTAAGAAAGGAAGAGAAGTATTCCTAGTTTTATCTTCTCTTGTCAAGGTTCCTTGAAAGACTAATTAGTGTTTTAACCACTGTGTACAAGGTCTCCAAGCGCACTTTATCCTTGATACTTGCAAAGCTCTAATCTGACTACTATTTCAACCTACCAGAGGAACGATCATTTTCTGGGAATGTGGTATGAGAGCAGAGAAATACTATTGTTAAGGATCAAATGAATTTGACTTGGATTTTTCCACTATTAGGACTTGGTCCATACAGAGAAGAGAACATTCTGAGCATAACCCATCTGATCATAAACTACTTCTCATTACCAGACTGCTCAGAATTCTATGGTAGTAAAAAAAAAAAGTGCAGAATTATTTTCTAGAGAACAATAGGAAAAAAAAGCTTTTTCCTGAAATAAACTGTAAACCATTCACTCATTGGAAATGGACCAATTTTTAGACTGAAGTTCCCAATTCATAACATGCTTAATCTAACAAATATGAATTCAACACCAAGAACAGTAACTCCACACATCATGTAGCACTTCACAGTTCACAATACACTGTAAAGCAGATAATCCCATTTGCTAACAAAAATCCATTTATTATCTCAAATTACAGACAGGAAAAACGAAGTTCAGAAAGATTAAATTACTTGCCCTGGTCACAGTGACCCTGCCAGGTCTCTGGTTCTTGGTCTAGTCTCTTATGCTCTATCTCCTGGAGGTCAATATTAATTTTTTTGAATTAACACAGTTTCAACAAAGTGACTCAGACAATATTCAGTTGTTTTTCTATAGGCTAGGTTTTCTTCATCGATACATTATCTTCCTCCTAATATCTTTTTAACAGTAAATTATTAGAATAACTTCAATGTCATGTGCTGGACAGCAAAATTACAGGAGCAGGTTCTGAGGCTGGTGTGTATTGGTCTCCTGAGAGCATCAGAAAAAAATGCTGTGGCTCTTATTAACAAAGAGGAATTAATAGATGTTCTTATGGTTTGCATCTAAGCAAGCACAAACAATGCCAGTGCTGCCAAAATGAAATTATTCTATCCTTTTAGTATTAAGTATTTTCTAAATATTGTTAAGGAGCTAAAAATAATACTGATTGACCAATATTGTGACAGTGAAGCAAACAGAGACCCAGTTGTAAGGTGGATCAGATATAAGCTATGAAGCTCATCAGAGCCATGAAAGAGTGTTAACAAGGGTCAATAATTTATTTTTATAAGCAGTTACTCACTAGAGGGTCAGGTGCTATTATAGCCAATACAAACTCCAGGAAGGGGCTTCTCTGGCACATGCTGTATTCCTCCTCAGCAATATAATCGTGACTTAAGCAAACCTATAAAAGTCAATTTAAAAAAAAAATCACTCTAAATTAACATAATCTCTTATAGAAGACAGGAATGTTTACATTTACCTATTAGTACTTTAGGACAAGCTAAAGTTTCTATGGTATTTCAACTGCCTGTGTACTTTGACTTGCACAGTCAATATCATCTTACCCTTGATAAAAATAGAGTCAGTCATGAACAACTAAAATGTTTGTTCAAAATTTGTTGGATAATAGGATCAAAATTAGATAAAGAATTTCACTAGCCCATGCCATTACAAAATCTAACAAAACTGTTCCTTACATGCATATGTTTTAAAGAAGAAAAGGTACGAAGTAGGTAAGAGAGAGAGACAGAAGGGAAAGAGGAGGGGAAGAAAGAAAGGAAGCCAGGCATATGAAACTCTAATTTGATGAGCTACATTTCTCCTAAATATTTATTACTAGATATTATTCAAAGAATACAATGGAGCTTCTAGGGAAATAGCTATAGCTCTTCAACACAATAGTATATGTCTCCAGTCTATTTGTTTATTAATAATTCGCTTTTATCACCACATATACTTAATCATTTCAAGTGTGAAACTCATGAAATGTCATTTCTATTCATTCTTAGAATATGGTCTTGGCAGTCAGTGGAGAGAATTATAGGATTAAGATCCCTGGCTATATATAAAACAAGGCAGAAACATAAAAATCTCTTCTTCAATTGCTAGACTGATGTAATGATCTTAATGACTTGAATACTATTGTTCTTCATTCCTAGGAATGGATTATATTTCTGGAAACTGACTTGACTGATGAGGTTTCATCCAGTCTCTCTGGATTTTGTTGCTGAATATGATCACTTCTATCACATGAACAGCAGGATCCAAGCATCTGGTTCTTCAGTGCAGCTTCCAAGGTATTACTGTTGAATGTGTGAGCCAGTAGGATCCTGCTGAATGAAGTGCACAATTCAAATCATCAAATTTTTCATATACCAGAGAACACTTGGGAGGCAACCCAAAGGTGAACTATAATACCTATCCCAGTGAGCTATTTGCTACAGACCCATGAGACACAAAAGAAAGAAATCTTTAAGAACAGTGTTTCTCAAAGTGAAGTCTGTAACCAATGGCCTCAGAATTATCTACAGAAATCAATAAGAGATGAAGATTCCTGGGCACCTCTTTGGATTTAGACTCCCATAATTTCTAGACATAAATTCCAAGGATCTACACAAGCTCACCTGGTGATCCTAAAACTTTAAAAGCTATTGAAGCTAAAACTGCCCTAAACAATAAAGTCTTAATTAAAAAAAAAAAAAGCCACTATCCTATTATTTTTCTCACTGTTTTAAAATCTTGAGTCTATACAACTCTTGGTCTCCAATGATGTTCCTTTGAAGACTTAAATGAAGCATGTTTTTAAACTAGACCAGTTTTTTACTATAGGTTGTCATGTAACCCAAGTGGGTAGAGTCTAAAAATGTTGGGAAAATATCCCAGTAAGTTGCCAAGCATAAGACTCAAATGAAATAGTTTGTTAGTACATCAAGACAGAAATCATGGAATAGAATTTTTCAAAAATATGTTATAACATAAAATATGAACTTAGTTTAAGATTTCTTATTGACATTTCTTTCCCAAACTAGATTATAGTGCTGACGATACAGTATAAAGACATGCACATATACCGCATGGGTAGAAGCATATGGCATAAAAATGGCTGCTTTCTTTGTCTCTATCCATACTTGCCACATGTCCTGGAACTTATTAAAATTCTGTTGAAGTGGTCAGAATGTTCTTAGTGTGCTTGTTTTTTCTCGGGGAAATCCAGTGCCCTTTCAATGAGGAAACATTCAGTTACTGAGCTATTCTTGATTTAAAAATAATTTGCAAACTCTGCCTTATAAACACTTAGAGATCTACCACAGAAGTCCCTGGAGCTACCTTGGAAGTAGCCCAAATTTATCTCAAACATATCTTGCTCATGTAAAATAAATATTGAAACCATTATTCCAAAGAAACTATTTTTCTAAACCTGTTGCTTTTCAAATTGAAAGTCAAAGGCCTCACCGTGGAAATTGGAAATGCAAAGTCATGTGTTGGGTGAAACTGTCAGTGTAGAATAGGGACTGGAGGTTAGCCGCGTTGCTCCTCTTCCCACTCACACAAGCTCTACTATTCACCATCTTCTATCCTTTATGAAAGAAGAAAAATGACTACAAATAAAGAGCTGGGCTCTAAGGGCACCTGGGTGGCTCAGTGGGTTAAGTCTCTGCCTTCGGCTCAGGTCATGATCTCAGAGTCCTGGGATTGAGTCCCACATCAGGCTCGCTGCTCAGCAGGGAGCCTGCTTCTCCCTTCCCCTCTGCCTGCCTGCCTCTCTGCCTACTTGTGATCTCTCCTTTCTCTCAGTCAAATAAATAAATAAAATCTTTTTTTTTCTTTTTTTTTTTTTACTTTATTTAAGCTTTATTTAAACATATGATGTAACCCCACCACCCTCACCCAACCCCTCTTCCCCCCACCCCCCTCAGTTTGTTTTATGACATTAAGAGTCTCTTTTGGTTTTTCTCCCTCCCGATCCCATCTTCTTTCATTTTTACTTTTCCTACCACCTTAACTCCCACCCCCGTTGCAT
>ML093175.1:47016-114084 GCA_003697995.1 Taxidea taxus jeffersonii
GCAGACACCGCAGGCCTGCAGACCCCGCGGGCCCGCCGACACTGCGCGCACCCGCAGACTGCGCGCGCCTGCAGACCGCGCTCAGAGAAAATCGTGCCTAAGCAGTCCCGTCTCACTGGCTTCTGGGAGTGCTCCGAGCTCACCCAGCCTGTGATCAAGCGTCTCTGTCTCTGGCAGAGTCCCACCTGGAGTCTCCGGAGCCCATAGATCCCTGAGCTCTCCCGGGTCGGAGTCTCCCCGGATCTTGTGGGGACGCCTCGCACAGAGCACCGGCCAGTGCCACAGAGCACCGGTCCGTGTCACAGACCACTAGGAAATCTCGGCTCTGTTTCCGCAGCCGACTTCCCCGCTCTAATACCTGTGAGCTCTGCGGCACTCAGACACCCCCGATCCTTCTGTGACCCCGCGGGACCTGAGTCCACGCTGTCCCCACGAGGTCTTCACCCCAGTTTAGCCTCTGGAGCGATGTCCCTCCGTGGAGCCGACTTTTAAAAGTTCTGATTTTGTGCTCCGCCGCTTGCCGGGAGCCGGCCCCTCCCCCTGGGGTCTATCTTCCCGTCGTGTTGGATTCACTTCTCCGCTGGTCCTACCTTTCAGAAAGTGGTCGATTTTCTGTTCCTAGAATTGTTGTTTTTCTTCTCTTCGATCTCCTGTTGGATTTGTAGGTGTTCGGAATGGTTTGATAGGCTATCTAGCTAATCTCCTGCTGGCTGATGTCGTCTCAGCCTCCTACTTCTCCGCCATCTTGACTCTTCCCCTCTTTTTTTTTTTTTTAAGAGCTGGGCTGTAATCTAGGCTTATTCTCATAAAGTTTCCACCTTCCTTCAATATTTCCTCTAGAGCTGGGGTTACAAAACTATGGCCCATGGGCTAATACATCCTTCAACCAGCTTTTGTAAGCAAATTTTTATTGGAACACAGCCATACACACTTATTTACACCTGTAACTCTTTTCCCATTACAAAGTCAGAGGTGAGTAGTTGTGAAGACACCCTTGGGCCCACAGAGCTAAAACTATTTACTATCTGGTCCTTTACAAATAAAGTTTCCTTACCACTGATCTAAAGAATAATTAGAGTTGTCTCAGTTGTGATTGTTATAAGTAGAGGTAGGTAGAAGCAGAGGTGCTGGATACCCAGAAGGCTACAAGAGAGATTTCACCTGAATACTGTTGCAGGAAAAATAGTTCGATTGCCAAAACAATTCTATTCTTCTTAACAAAATAATTTCTTTCAAAAGTGAGAATTTTTCACTGTAAGTTTTTTTAGTGAAAAATTTCACTGAATTGCTATTTTTAAAAAGGAGGTCAGAAATGACCAATATGGGAGCATTGGGGTGACTCAGTTAGTTAAGGGTCCAACTCTTGGTCTCAGCTCCATTCTTGACCTCAGGATTGTGATTACATTCAAGCCCTTCATTGGGTCCCACCCCAGGCATGGAGTCTACTTAAAAAAAAAAAAAAAAATCAAGACAAAATAATGACTGTGGAAGCACTATATCCCAAACTTTTCTCCATATACAACACCTATTTTTGCTATATGCTTGATCTTGATAAACATGTAATAGCCCTCCTGATTTCCCCAGATAAATACTGATACTTTTTTCTTCTTGCTCCTCTACATTTTCTCACTCATTCACTCATGCAACAATTTTTTTTTTTCTAAAGAGTTTATTTATTTATTCGCCTGAGGGAGAGGGAGACTGAGAGAGAAAGAGAGCACCCACAGCAAGGGGAGCAGCAGACAGAGGGAGAAACAGGCTCCCCTCTGAGCACTGAGCCCAATGTGGGACTTAATCCCAGGATCCTGGGATCATGACCTGAGCTGAAGGCAGACATTTAACCAACTGAGCCACTCAGGCACCCTCACAATAATTATTTAACAAGTACCTAATACATGTCAATCCCCGTGCTAGGCACTTGGTATATAATGGTGAACAAATGGACATGGGTCAGCTTTCAGAGAAAGGCTTGTCAGATATAAATAAATTTTGAACCAGATGGTCTTATATTAAAATAAAGAGAAAATAGGAAAAAATCAAACTCATAAATGAATTTTTCTCAGATTAAGTGTATTATGTCATGATAGATAAGCAATGCAACTTACAGCAAAATATCAGTTAATAATATAATAATATAGATTACTATATCATTAAATATTCCATATCATGACTTTTTTTACACTACTCAAAACCATTTTGTTATTTAGTATTTTACTTAAAAACTTTGGCAATCTCACTCCAGAAACCAATAGTTTATTGTATTTAATAAGTAGAATTTAAATTAAATTAGAAAAATTTTAAAAATTAAAAACTTTGGTAATCCTACTCACAGAGCTTAGTAAAAGGAGATTCAGAAAAGTAAACCTGTAGATACACAGAATATCATGAGTTTTAGGAGAGGGGAAGTGCAGAACATTAGGGAAGCTATGTAGTAAAAAATTGGGGGAGAAGAGTTGCCTGATAGAGGGAGTATGAAACTTTTTAAGATTTTTATTTATTTATTTGACAGACAGAGATCACAAGTAGGCAGAGAGGCAGGCAGAGAGAGAGGAGGAAGCAGGCTCCCTGCGGAGCAGAGAGCCCAATGCAGGGCTCGATCCCAGGACCCTGGGATCATGACCTGAGCCGAAGGCAGAGGCTTTAGCCCACTGAGCCTCCCAGGCTCCCCCATATGTTGAGTTTTGAGTCAGAGTGAAAAGAGAGAGTTTCATGAAGAAAAGAATGGTCAACCATATCATTTAAGCCTGAGAAAAAAATTATGATAAAACCTAAAATGTGTTCCTTAGATTTACTGTCATTGCCAATTATGGTGACATCAGTTAGGAGGGGGCAGAAGCCATGCTGCAGATAGTTGAGAAATCAACAAAAAATGAAGTGGAACAACAAATTTAGATAGTGCTTTTCATATGTTTAACTATGAAGGAGAAGAGAGATAGAAGAGTAGCTAGAAAGGAGGAAGTTATGATCAGGAAAGCACATAAGCCAGACTTCTAAAGGACTCCCAATGTTCTGTGCTCAACTGGTGGATGGTCACATGGTTTTTTTGTATTTCAAATAATTAAGCTGAACTTTATGTTTTGTGCATTTTTCTTTGTTTATAATATTTACCAATTTAAAATATATATAAACATATTTTTAAAACCATAAAAGAAACAAAAGAGTAATCTAAAAAAAGTCTATAAAATGTGTGTGAATAAATTTATAAATCCAACTGAAAGTGATTTCTTTTTAAAACTGTCTTTATTTGGAAAGCATATCATGATCTTTGATAGAGATATCAAGAATTATTAGGATGCAGAGGAAGCAAGATGGTGGAGGAATAAGAGATTGAAATATCATCAGGTCCAGGAGTTCAGCTACATAGTTATCAAACCATTCTGAACACCTACAAACTCAATAGGAGATAGAAGAGAAGAGCAGCAATTCTAGGAAAAGAAAATGGATCACTTTCCAGAAGGTAGGATGTACAGAGAAGTGAATTTGAAAGGACAAGAAGATAGACTGCGAGGGAAGGGGCCAGCTCCTGGCAAGTGAGAGAGCAAGGGAGCACACAATTGGATCTTTTAGAAGTCTGCTCCACTGAGGGACATTGCTCCAGAGGCTAAGCTCCAAAGCCCTGATGGGGACAGTGTGGTCTCAGGACCCATGGGATCACAGAAAAACCGGGGGTGTCTGAGTGTGGTGGTTCTCCCAGGTGTCAGATCAGGGAAACTGGCTATAGAGACAGAGCCAAGGAGTGAGCTCTAAGCTTAGGGTTACCTTAAGCCATGATCTAAGGCACAGTTGGACCACTGCTCTTCAATCAGGGACCCCACAATTTGCATATCCAGAGAGACACCCTCCTTCCTCCTTAGGGAGGAGTGGTGTGGGAGTGTGTTGCAGGAATCTGCTGGGTTTGAAGACTCCAAATGGGACAAAGTGCCAGAGATAGAAATGCTCAGTAACAAGCCAGGTGAACATGGAGTTCAGCCAGAGATGACAGAGAAGGGAGGGATTGATGCTTTTATCTGAGGGTGTACTGATGAGTGTAGCCCGGAGCTCTGGGATCCTACAGGCCAGAAATGTGGAGACCACAGTCCTCATTCCCATCCTCCAAAGCTGTACAGAAAGTGTTCAGGGAACAAAAGCTCCCAAAAGTGAACCCAAGCAGATTATTTAGTCTGGCCCCTGGCAAGGGCGGTGCAATTCTGCCTCAGGCAGACATTTGAGAATCACTATAACAGATCCTTCCCCCAGAAGATCAGCAAGAACAACCAGCCAAGACCAAGTTCCCAGATCAATGAGAACCGCGGAACTCCAGAGGAACGGGAATTCAGCACATAGAATTCATTGCTTTTTCCCCATGATCCTTTAGTCTTTCAAAGTTAATTTTTTTTAATTTTATTTCATTCTTATTCTTGTTTTTAACTTTTCCTCTTTCTTATTTTAACATTTTTAACTATTTTATCTTATCAATACCTTTTTAAAAAGCCTTTTAAAATTTTCATTGTTCTATTTTATCCCTTCATTGTATCTAAGCTTATGTTTATATTTATATACATATACATGTGCATATATGTATATAAATATATATATATATATACATATTTTTTTCTTTAAAATTTTGGGATACAATTTCTTATAATAGATCAAAATATGCCCTAAATCTAGTGCATGGCTTTGTTGTAGTCACCACCCTGATCACATTCTCTCTTCTTTTCTTTTCTTTATTCAACCAACTTCTTATCTTATAAATTCTTTTCTTAGAAGTTTTTCTTAATTTTCATCTTTACAATAATATTCCAACTGTTCATCGTGTTTACTCTTATTTTGGCATATATATTTTTTCTCTTTAAAATTTTGGGAGGTATATCTTCTAAGAGACCAGAATGTGCACAAAATCAAGTGGGTGGCTCTGTTCTATTCACCAGTCCTATTTTTCATTTTTTATATTTTTACTTTTTCCTCCTTTCTTCTCCCCCAGTTTCGGGTCTCTTCTGATTTGGTTAGCATATATTATTCTGGGGTCTTTGCCACACTTTCAGTATTTTGTTTTCTCATTCATCTATTCTTATCTGGATAAAATGACAAGGTGGAAAAAAATCACCACAAGAAAAAGAACAAGTGGAACTACTGATGGCTAAGAACCTAACCAATACATACATTGGTAATATGTCAGAACGAAAGTCCAGAATAACGATTATCAAGGTGCAAGCTGGGCTTGAAAAGAGCTTAGAAGATGATAGAGAATCCATTTCTGGAGAAATAAACTCCCTTTCTGGACAAATAAGAGAATTAAAATCTGACAAGTTGAAATTTAAAAAGCTATTAATAAGGTATAATAAAAAATGGAGGCTCCTACTGCTAGGATAAGTGAGGCAGAAGAGAGAATCATTGATATAGAAGACCAAATGATGGAGAATAAAGAAGCTGAGCAAAAGAGAGAAAAACAACTACTGGACCATGAGGGGAGAATTTTAGAGATAAGTGATACAATAGGACAAAACAATATTAGAATAATTGGGAACCCAGAAGAAGAAGAAAGAGAGAGGGGGGCAGAAGGTATACTGGAACGAATTACAGTAAAGAATTTACCTAATATGGCAAAGAGAACAAGCATCAAAATCCAGGAGGCACAGAGAATCCCCCTCAAAATCAATAAAAATAGGTCCATGCCCCATCATCTAATAGTAAAACTTACAAGTCTTAGTGACAAAGAGAAAATCCTGAAAGCAGCTTGGGACAAGAAGTCTGTAATATACAATGGTAAAAATATTACATTGGCAGCAGACCTATGCACAGAGACCTGGAAGGCCAGAAAGGACTGGCATGATATATTCAGAGCACTAAATGAGAAAAATATGCAGCCAAGAATACTATATCCAGCTAGGCTATCATTAGAATAGAAGGAGAATTAGAATAGAAGGAGAGATTAAAAAGCTTCCAGGACAAATAAAAATTAAAGAATTTGTAAACACCGAGCCAGCCCTACAGGAAATATTGAAAGGGGTCCTCTAAGCAAAGAGAGAGCCTAAATGTAGTAGAACAGAAAGGAACAGAAACAATACACAGTAATAGTCACCTTACAGGCAATACAATGGTACTACATTCATATCTCTCAATAGTAACCCTGAATGTAAATGGGCTAAATGCCCCAATCAAAAGACACATTTTATCAGAATGGATAAAAAATCAAAACCCATCAATATGTTGTTACAAGAAATTCATTTTAGACCCAAAGACACCTCCAGATTTAAAGTGAAGGGATGGAAGATAATTTACCATGCTCATGTACATCAAAAGAAAGCTGGGGTGGCAATCCTTCTATCACATAAATTAGAATTTAAGCCAAAGATTATAATAAGAGATGAGGAAGGATACTGTATCATACTTAAAGGGTCTGTCAAACAAGAAGATCTAACAATTTTAAATATCTATACTCCCAACATAGGAGCAGCCAATTATATACACCAATTAATAACAAAATCAAAGAAACACATCAACAGTAACACAATAATAGTAGGGGACCTTAACACCCCCCTCACTGAAATGGACAAATCATCTAAGCAAAAGATCAACAAGGAAATAAAGGTCTTAAGTGACAAACTGTACCAGATAGACATCACAAATATATTCAAAAAATTCCATCCCAAAGCAAAAGAATATGCATTCTTCTCTAGGGCACATGGAACATTCTCAAGAATAGATCACATCCTGGGTCACAAATCAGGTCTCAACTGGTACCAAAAGATTGGGATCATTCCCTGCATATTTCAGACCACAATGCTATGAAGCTAGAATTCAATCACATGAGGAAAGTCCAAAAGAACTCAAATACATGAAGGCTGGAGAGCATCATATGAAAGAATGAATGGGTCAACCAGGAAATTAAGAACTGAAAAAAATTCATGGAAACAAATGATAATGAAAATACAACTATTCAAAATCTGTGGGACACAGCAAAGGCAGTCCTGAGAGGAAAGTATGTAGCCATACAAGCCTTTCTCGAGAAACAAGAAAGGTCTCAAATACACAACCTAACCCTACACCTAAATGAATTGGAGAAAGAACAGCAAAGAAAGCCTAAACCCAGCAGGAGAAGAGAAATAATAAAGATCAGAGCAGAAATCAATGAAATCCAAAAGAGCAGTAGAACAAATCAACAAAACTAGGAGCTGGTTCTTTCAAAGAATTAATAAGATTTATAAACCCCTTGCCAGACTTATCAAAAAGAAAAGAGAAAGGACTGAAATAAATAAAATCATGAATGATAGAGGAACAATCACAACCAACACCAAAGATATACAAACAATTATAAGAACATATTATAAGCAACTATACACCAGCAAATTTGACAATCTGAAAGAAATGGATGTGTTCCTAAGACATACAAACTACCAAAACTGGGGAGACAAGATGGCAGAGAAGTAGGAGGAGGCGCCATTTCAACCTGTCCCCTAAAGTGAGCTGATTACCTACCAAGGAACTCTGATCACCCCTTAAATCAGCTTCTGATACACTTCTGGATCTCTCCAGGGGCAGAAGACCCCAGTGGGCAGGTAAAGCAGAGTGGGAACATCGGACTGATATCAGAAGATAAAGAAAACAGGGAGGGAGCCACCAGAAGTGACCCATTGGAAAATAATACCCCAATATGAGAGTGCCCTGCGACTGGGGACCAGCATTAACTTGGAGTCTGGTTGAAAGCACTCAAAAAGAGCAAAGGATCATAGGGGGAATTGGGGGAATTGGGTGGTTAGGGACAGGGGCTTAAGCCCGCCAACCCAGGACAGCCACTGCTGGCGCTGAGCCAGAGAGAGTGCAGCGAAGAAGCCAGGTCTTGGTCCCTGAGCCGCTGGCCTGCCTGAGAGCGTTTGGGTGAAGGCGCCTGTGAGGGTGAGGGAGTCTCGCCAGCCTGCAGAACCACAGCCTTTAGCACTTTGCACATGCGCATGCGCACGTATGCACAGCGCCGCCAGAGTCTGAGTCGTACCCTATACCTTCCCGAGAGAGGTGCGTATAGGAGCCAGCTGGCACTCTCTAGCACCCAGAGAGTCTGAGCACTCCCAGCCAGGGCCAGTGCAAAAATATCTGTGTGCTATCACTGCTTGGGACCTCTCTGGCGGTCTCAAGCTGCCCAGACAGCTGCGGCTAGTATTTCTTGTGATTTTGGGTATAAGCAGGAGTTCCTGTGACCCCAGAGACCATGATTGGGAACGTGCTTTGCCAGCAGCAGAGGGGGAATTTATGTGCTCTGGAGCACCCAGAGGAGAAGAAACTGAGGCTTGTCTCTGAGAGGGAGGTCTGGGTGCAGTTTGCTTTCCTCTAAACCTCGAAAAACCATCAAAAGCCATTAAGGAGAGAGAAAACAAAGCAACCAATAAACAAAAAAACCTCCAGAGAACAAAAGCCTGAAAAACTGGTTTCCTCACAGCCCAGCCCCTTGATGGGGACAGGAGGACTTAACTCTAGCAACCCTGCCTGAAAACCCACATGGCAGGCCCCTCCCCTAGAAAGCCAGCCCCCCAAAAATGGACAAGAGGACAATCACCACTACTTAATAGATACAACTTTTATTTTTAATTCGTTCCCACTATTCTGGTTCTTTCCATTTTTTTATATATATAACTTGTTAACCTATTTAAGATCACAATGAGATGTTCAGAATATCAAATCCCATAATAACATTTTAACCTGAACTTTTTTGATACATATACCTGTGTTTTTCTTTTGCTTTTCTATTTTTTTAATTTTTAAAATTTTATTTAATTTTATTTATTTATTTTTAATATTCATATAGAGATAGGCTTCAAAGTAATCCCGTTTCCCCAGTCAATGCTACCCCTATAGGTAAACCAGTTTTAATCTCCCTTTATCTCAGGAAAGTTAAGTCCTTTAACGAAGATATCAAGATACATTCAGGAAGAATCAAAATAACCTTCCTCGCCCACACTGAGAATTTATAACCACTCTTCCATCTTTTTCTTCTGTCAGTGTTTCTGTGTATTTGTTTTCGTTCTGGTAGTATATAAATCTTATACTTGGGCTTCTTTTTGATGAGGTTCTTTTATGCATGTATGTATGTATTTATTTATTTATTTTTCTCTTACCATCTACTTTTGCCAGTTTTTTTGTTTGTTTTTGTTTGTATACTTCATAAATCTTACCATGGGGCCCATTTGGGCTGGGCCTTCTCTTTTATTGTATCTTTCTTTCTTTTTTTTTCCCCCTGTATCTCTCTCTTTTTTTCTTTTATCTTTCTTTTTGGTGGTGGCTCTCAATTGCTCAGAAGCATTCCAGGGTGCACCTTGCCTGCACCACGGTTGATACATTCAGCTACACATCCATTCAGCCATTGCTCACCAAAATGAGTAGGAGGAGGAATGCCCAACAGAAGAAAAATTCAGAGACTGGGCCCATTAGAGCTATTGGATATGGACATAGACAGTATGTCAGAAAGAGAATTCAGGCTAACAATTATCCAGGCTATAGCTAGGTTGGAGAAAGCCTTTGATGACAAAATGGAATTGATTAAGGCAGAAGTGAAAGCCACCAGGGATGATGTTAACAATGTTCTCAATGAGTTCCAATCTAATCTAAATTCTCTAAAACTAGGGTAACTGAAGCAGAAGATAGAATTAGTGATCTGGAGGACAAACAGAGAAAAAGGATCAGGAAGAAGTCTGGAACAAACAGCTTAGAAGCCATGAAAACAGAATTAGGGAAATGACGCCATGAAACATTCCAATGCCAGAATTATTGGAATCCCTGAGGGGAGGAGAAAAAAAGAAGACTAGAAGATACAGTTGAACATAAAAATTCTCCATGAAAATTTTCCCAATCTCGCAAATGGAACCAGTGTTCGTGTACTAGAGGCAGAAAGGTCTCCCCCAAGATCATAGCATCTAGAAAGACCTTGAGACACCTAATTGTGAAAATGATGAATCATAATTGTAGACAGGAACTCTTGAAAGCAGCTAGGGCAAAGAAATTCCTTACATACAGAGGAAAACCCATCAGAATAATGTCAGACCTGTCCACACAAACCTGGCAAGCCAGAAAGGGCTGGCAAGATGTATTCAGGGCACTAAATGAGAAGAACATGCAGCCAAGAAGACTGACATTCAAAATGGATGGAGAGATAAAAACCTTCCAAGACCAGAAAGGTTTAAAACAGTATGTGACCACCAAGCCGACACTGTAGGAAATACTTGGGGGGGGGGGTCCTATAAAAGAGGAAAAAACCTAAGAATATCATTGAACAGAAATATATGGAGACAATCTATAGGAACAAAGACTTCACAGGTAACATGATGTCAATAAAAATGTATATCTCAATAATCACTCTCAATGTGAATGGCCTAAATGTGCCCATAAAATGACACAGGGTTGCAGATTGGATAAAACGACAGGACCCATCCATATGTTGTCTACAAGAGACCCACTATGAACATAAGGATACATCCATACTGAAAGTGAAGGGATGGAGAAGCATTTTTCATGCCAATGGGCCTCAAAAGAAGGCTGGGATAGTGATTCTCATATCAGATAAACTAGATTTTAAACTAAAGACTGTAGTCAGGGATACAGAAGAACTCCACATAAACCTTCAAGGGACTATCCACCAAGAAGATCTAACAATTGTAAATATTTATGCCCCCAATATGGGAGGGAGCAGCCAATTACATAAGAAAACTGTTAATCAAGATAGTCATATTGATATGAATACATTAATAGTAGGAGATCTTAACACGCCACTCTTAGTAATAGATGATCATCCAAGGATAAAATCAATAAAGAAACAAGAGTACTGAATGACACATTGGACCAAATGGACCTCATAGATATATACAGAACATTCCACCCTAAAACAACAGAATACTCATTCTTCTCAAGTGCACATGGAATCTTCTCCAGAATAGACCACATACTGGGCCACAAATCAGGGTTCAACTGATACCAATATTGAGATTATTCCCTGCATATTCTCAGATCACAATGCTTTGAAACTGGAGCTCAACCACAAGGAAAAGTTTGGAAGGAATTCAAACACCTGGAAGCTAAAGACCACCTTGCTAAAGAATGCTTGGATCAACCAGGAAATCAAAGAGGTACTTAAACAATTCATGGAAACCAATGAGAATGAAGACACTTTGGTCCAAAACCTATGGGATACAGCAAAGGCGGGCCTAAGAGGGAAATACATAGCCATCCAAGCCTCACTCAAAAAAATGAAAAATCCAGAATCCACCAGCTGTCTCTACACCTTAAAGAACTAGAGAATCAACAACAGATTAAGCCAACTCCACACACAAGAAGGGAAATAGAGCAGAGATTAGAGCAGAGATCAATGAGATAGAAACTAGAGATACAGTAGAACACTTCAATGAAATTAGAAACTGGTTTTTTGAAAGAATCAATAAGATCGATAAACTATTGGCCAAATTAATCCAAAAGAAAAGAGAGAAGGCCCAAATTAATAAAATTATGAATGAAAAGGGAGAGATCACAACACCAAAGAAATAGAAACAATCATCAGAAATTATTATCAACAGTTATATGCCATAAGTTAAGCAACCTAGATGAAATGGATGTATTCCTGGAAAACTATAAACTTCCAAAATTGAACCAGGAAGAAACTGACAACCTGTAATAGACCAATATCTAGTAATGAGATTGAAGCAGTGATCAAAAACCTCCTAAAAAACAAGAGCCCAGGACCTGACGGATTCCCTGGGGAATTCTACCAAACTTTCAAAGAAGAAATAACACCTATTCTCCTGAAGCTGTTTCAAAAAGTTGAAGCAGAAGGCAAACTTCCAGACTCTTTTTATGAAGCCAGGATTACCCTGATCCCCAAACCAGGCAAAGACCCCACCAAAAAGGAGACTTTCAGACCAATATCCCTGATGAATATGGATCCTAAGATTCTCAACAAGATCCTAGCAAATAGGATCCAAAGTGCATTAAAAAGATTATCCACCATGAACAGGTGGGATTCATCTCTGGGTTACAAGGATGGTTCAACATTTACAAATCAATCAATGTGATAGAACAAAACAATAAGATAACAGAGAAGAAACATATGGTCCTCTCAATTGATGCAGAAAAAGCATTTGACAAAATCCAGCATCCATTCATGATTAAAATGCTTCAAAATTTAGGGATAGAGGGAACATTCCTCACTTCTATCTATGAAAAACCCACAGCAAATATCATCCTCAATGGGAAAAAGCTCACAGCCTTTCCATTGAGATCAGGAACATGATAAGGATGCCCACTCTTTTTCACACACGTTGTTTACTGTCTTGCTAATTTTGGCCCTTCTAACTGGTGTAAAGTGGTTTTGTTTTATTTCCCTGATGGCTAGTGATGATGAACATTTTTTTCATGTGTCTGATAGCCATTTGTATGTCTTCATTGGGTAAGTTTCGCTATTTGGAGCATAAGAAATAACACGGAGGGCATGGGGAGATGGAGAGGAGAAGGGAGTTGGGGGAAATTGGAGGGAGAGACAAACCATGAAAGACTGTGGACTCTGAGAAACAAACTGAGGGTTTTGGAGGGGAGGGGGGTGGGGGTTGGGTGAGCCTGGTGGTGGGTATTATGGAGGGCATGTATTGCATGGAGCACTGGGTGTGATGCATAAAAAATGAATTCTGGGACACTGAAAAGATATTTAAAAAATAAATCAAAATCATAAAAAGAAAAAATTCCAAAAAGAATTCTTATTGGATAACACAAAGAAATTCTAAAATCCATGTTATTAAAAAAGGCTTAGAAATAAAAAAAACCTCAAAAATAATAAGCTAACTTTTCATATATCAAGACTTATTATAACATATCAAAATATCAAAAATATAACAGATACAAGGTATCAACATAAAGAATATGAGTGAACAGAGATAGAACAGAAATAAATCCACCCACACATATAGAAATGACTTCTAACTAAGCTCTCATTGTAGGTTAGTGGGGAAAGGCCTGGATCTTCAATAAAAATTCTGGGAGCATTGTATTCATGTGAAAAAAAAAAAAAAAAACAAGGAGAAAAAATAAGTTTCTTAAAAAAAATAGTAAGTTTCTTACTTCACATTATACACAAATTTGAAATTCCAGATAAATTAAGTACTTCCTTTTTATAAAATAGAAATCTATAAACCTTTAAGTAGACAACTACAAGCTTGAGGTAGGAACAGATCCATTAACAAGATACAAAAGATACAATCATAAACAAAATGATAAATTCATCTATTTAATTGAAGGTAAGAATTTCTGTCCCTGAAAATACATCATGAAGAAGATAAACAGACAAGCTGTAACTTGGAAGAAAATACATGTAGCATCGTTAAACAAGAATTGGCACTTAGTATAGGTTAAAGTTCTTATTAATCAAAAGGAAAAAGACAGCCTAAAGTAAAATTGCAGGGGCGCCTGGGTAGCTCAGTTGGTTAAGCGTCTACCTTTGGCTCATGATCCCATCGTCCTGGGATTGAGCCCTGCATCAGGCTCCCTGCTCAGTGGGAAACCTCCTTCTCCCTCTCTTACCCCCCTGACTTGTGTTACCTCTCTCACTGTCTCTCTGTCAAATAAATTAATAAAATCTTTAAAAATGAATGAATGAATAAATAATAAAGTAGAAATGTTAATGGGCATAAATTGGCATTTTGTAAGAGGAAACAAATGCATCATAAACATGTGAAAATGCATCTGTCTTCATTTGTAATCAGGAAATATAATTTCAAACCACAAGGAGGTAAAATATCATGTAACAATTTTAAAGTGAGTCAATATCTCTTTGTGCCAGAATGTGGACAAGAGGACTTGTCTACTTAGTCACTGCTGGTGCTTATGTAAATTGTTACAAACATTTTGGAAAATATTTAGCATTTAAATTTGAACATACACATATGTTACAGCCCTGTGATTCTACTCCTAAGAGAAAAATGTTACATCTACATACTGGGAGATTTGTATAAGAACATGCATAGCAGCATTGTTCTTAACAAACCACAAATGTTTATCAAAATGAATGTTCAGCAAAATGTGTTAAGCTATTGTTGCTACATTGTTACATGTGACATGTGGAGTGGAGAAATAAATTGTGGTGCATTTATATATTGAGATTTCCTACAGCAATGAAAATGAATGATATAGTACTGCATAGCAACAAAAGTGAATCTCAATGTTAAGCAAAAGATGTAAGGCATGGAAAACATACATTATATGTTATGATTCCACTTTCATAAAGTTTAATACCAGTAAGCTAAACATACTGTTAGAGTATATACATGT
This sequence comes from Taxidea taxus jeffersonii, assembly GCA_003697995.1. Taxonomy (NCBI): domain Eukaryota; kingdom Metazoa; phylum Chordata; class Mammalia; order Carnivora; family Mustelidae; genus Taxidea; species Taxidea taxus. The sequence goes on from ML093175.1 coordinate 61,291, forward strand.
AGTTGGACACAAAATACAAACAGGGAGAAGAATGTGATCTGGGAGGTGTTCACAGGCATATTTTATTTCTTAACCTGGATGATGGATACATGGCTGTTTCTTTTTTTTATAATTTTACAGTAATTGTGAATTTATCTACTCACTTGTATAATTTATTTTCTAAATTTTTCTAAGGAAAATATCATATGCCTCAAAAGATGTGGAATCTTTGATGAGAAAAAAATTTTTAACCAATAGAATTTATCTGTCCCTTTGAACACTTAGAGATTGACTTTGTTTTTTAAATCCCTTAACATAAGATGGTGAAGTAGTAAATAGCTAAGAAAAAAACTGCAATAGTCCAACAAAAATGGCTACTAGGGAGAAAAAAAAACTCTTGGGGTGGCAGGCGGGGCTAGGTGGCTCAGATGGTTGTCTGCCTTTTGTTTAGGTCATGATCTCCAGGTCCTGGCATTGAGCCCCACATCTGGCTCCCTTCTCAGTGTGGAGTCTACTTCTCCCTCTCCCTTTGTTTCTCCCCCTGCTTGTACTCTCTCTGTTTCTCTCTCTCTCTCTCAAATGAATAAACAAAATATTTAAAAATTTAAAAAGACTCTAAATGTACTGAAGCAGAAGGAGGATACAGGGGATTAAAAAATATTGAACAATGTGTTAATAAAAATTGGCACAATGTTTTCTGTGTGTCACATTATTTATGTCACCTCCAAAAATATAATGAAGATTCAAAAACCAAATAAAAAAATAAAATTGCTATTTTTGTAGAAAAAGCAGAGGAAAATTACTAACTTCACTTTGTAAGTATTCATGGGGAAAAAGTTTACTGTTTGTTTTGATAAGTCATGGTTCATCAGTTTGAAAGTTATAGGTAAGAAGAAAAGAATATTTCAACATGAATATACTTAAAAATTTCTTCATCTTTTAAACTAATGTCATATAACAAACACATGCAAAGAGATTGCCATAGTAAAAGAATATTTATTTCTATGGTTGTGTATAATTGTCAACCTGCAAAAAAGCCAAAATCTTAGAGGGTGTAAGATTAGATTTAGGTGGTATTATGTATTTTCTTCACAGGAGGTAGATGGTTACTTGAAGGAACTAGAAATGAGTTTCCTCACTTTGAACCTAGTCCAAGTGGTGAATTAGTCATGACCAAATATTTTCACAACCTACTAGACATTCAGTGATCTTTGAGACACGAGCTGATGGTCTTCCATCATTCTTTGGTGGGCAGGTGTCACCACCACTAATTAGGCTTTTGCTTAAAATCTGCCCTGGGGGAGGAGAGGCCAGAAATCAAGGAGGTCTTTTGACTGAACAGCCAATTCATGGCCCATGGTGGTCTTAGTTAGGTTGGCATAGAGGCTCCTGGCCAAGGCTGGCTAGTAAATGTAGTATGCGTGGTGTAATAAAGAGGGGTATCACCTTGTAGACCTGTCAGTCTGGTTCCTTTACCAACATTCACTTGACACTGACAAATTTTAAAAATGTAGGTGCACTGCTGAATAAGCCTTTATCTGAATCAGCCATTTTGAAAATCTCAGTCTCAAAACCTTTATATCTGACATCTCATACAACTCACTGTGGCACATTCTAGTAAAAATCTATCAGCCATAGATCAGAAAATCCTAGGATAGTAGACAAGCAGGTATATGTGCTTCATAAATAGCAGGGTTATACTACAGATGTAACCTTAAAACACAGGCCAGAAAACATTCTCAAAATAATGATACTTCCTCATTATATAAATTTTACAACTTATCAAATGATTTGACATATCACAAGAGGTGAAAATTTTTAATTTTAGAGGTAAAAATTTTGCTCATGCTCAGAAAGGTAATATAGGACTGAATCAGGACATATTCTGAACAGAAGTTAATGTCTAGTGTCGGATGCACTACATCACAGATGCTTAGAACTAGTAACAAGAATAGTGATAGCAGCCATTTTTAGTGAGCACCTCCTAAGTTTGAGGCATTGTGTTATGCACTCTATATGTCTGTGTCTAAATTTAAAATACTGAGGTGCCTGGGTGGCTCAGTGGGTTAAGCCTCTGCCTTCGGCTCAGGTCATGATCTCAGGGTCCTGGGATCAAGTCCCGAATCTGACTCTCTGCTAGGCAGGGAGCCTGCTTTCTCCATTCTCTCTCTGCCTGCCTCTCTGCCTACTTGTGATCACTCTTTGTCAAATAAATAAATAAAATCTTTAAATTTAAAATACTGAATTATATTTAAATGTATAGCAAGACCTGACTGTGCCAAATCCTTTCATTATAATAAAGATTTCTTACCAGTTTTATAAATTTAAATGTCCATGTTTTGCTCTTTAACTGGAGCATAATTGTACTGATTTATATATATGTAAAATATGTGTAATGATTGATATGTACATTTCTACATATGATATATATTATACTATAATTTATTTATTATGTTCTTTATTTTATATTTATATAATTTATGTTATAATAATTATATATAAGCATATATATGAAATTGGCCACAAGGACAGGGATTGATCATTTTACTAAACTGTAAAATAAATTTTTGAAAGATCAGCATTTAAAACTAAATTTTTTCTTGGTCATTATTTTTATTCTATTTTTTACCCTTAGTATCAGAAAAAGCAATTGCTTGGTATAAAAGTGAAAAGTAGGCAAAGTCCCCTCTAAATTAAAAGTGTTATCTACATACCTGCTGATAACATTATTTATGAAAACCATCACAATTACACTAGAGGGTTCTATTTCTTAGATATTTATTAAAAGTCTACTGTGTTATAAAAGCAGGAGATATGCAAATGTGAGATTAGACAGTACATATCATTAAGGACTTTATACTCTAGTAAGAAGAGTAAGAAATGCAAGTAGGAGATAATGAGAATTGAGCAGAATCAAATACTTAATATCTTTAAGTTCTTCTAATAGAAAAGACAGCATATTTTAAATTAACATAAAATACATTAAAATTAACATTTCAGCAACAGTAATCCTTTAAATCATCTAACTGTCCTTAAAGTGGGTTGAAATAGCATTATTTAGTCACAAAACTGAGCCCTGGGAATCAAGAAGGATGAGAGGCAGGTGGTGTCTCTTCATTCTCATTGATTTATTTCAGCACAACTAATTGCATTTATCTGTGTAACTAGCAGAAAACTTTTCATTCTGGTGTTTTTCATTCAATACACAAGACTTCAAATATGTATTGAAAAGCAGAGGTAATAAACTAAAAGCTCCGCTTCAAGTACAATATCTAAGAAGGAGAATCTCAAAATCATTAGCCCACTTAAATATTCTTCCTCATTTCCCATCCCAACCTCCCTCCCTCCTCCTGACAACACACACACACACACACACACACACACACACACACACACACAAAACCTGAACCAGTCATTCTGATATACAAAATCCTGATCATACATCTAATACTTTTAAGTCCACTTTTACTTTAACCTGAACCAGAACTTTGCTACTGATAAACAGTATATAATAAGTGACAATTTAGTAAGAATCCTTTAACATGGTCCCATATGCTAGAGAAGCAGAGAAAATAATATGATACAGATTTCTGAATCTCTTTTAGCTCAGCAGTCTTATCATGCAATAATTGAAGGCATACTAAAAAATCCAAATAAAGGGACCGTTTGCTGTATAGATCTATAAACTGGATATTGGTGTTACAGATGCCAAAACACAGTTAGGAAGATTAGCTCTCAGCTCCATTCCCGCTGAGGAAGTTCCCTGAAGGATGAAAGAGTCCTGAAACAAAGTGAGATGCTTTAGCTGATCAAGCCCTATTTGGTCACTTTCATCTTTGCAATGCATGGAAAAGGAGCCCCTTTCCTGCCAGCTCTTGGCACTGTGACTAGGGAGAAAAATAAAGGGAGGCAAGGCAAGACCAGTACAAAAGGGGAAGTGGTTAAAGGCAGCAGCCCATTCCAAAGAAACAAAGGTGCTGGCAGGAGATGTTAACAAGGAAGATGCTTGTGCCTCCATGGCAAATAGAATGCAATGGCCTAATAATAAACCTGAAAGACACAAGTGAGGATGGCTGCATGCAAAGTGGGGGGAAAATCTCCCAATTACTGCTTTAGACAGCCCTATTAATCCTTAGGAGCAATCCCGACAAAAAGTCTATTCAATTTTCCCTCAATGTGTTCTGTCTAATGGGAGCAGTATTATGTCTGACACTGAGGGTAATTACCTCATGAGAATTTCACATACAGAGAAGTAAAGTCTTTAATTTTCTGCAGGTGTCTTGGACACATTCTGCATAATTCTTTGCCCCAAAATGAGGTGCACATTCCTCTTCTGCAGAGCTGCTTTCAGATTGGGATGGTTTGCATTTGAGGACTGAGTTAATAGTCCTTTATCTCAACCATTATGGAAAGCAGCACATAGTATATTCTCCCTTCATCACATCACAAGTGTCATTAACATCTTCAACAAAGCTTAAAAATATAGGTATTATTATATATAGTATTTATGTGTATGTATACATACACATAAATCTTATGAAAATATTCCTCTGGGTTACAACCATTAGCAGCAGATAAGTAGTTAGGAACCTCGTTCTACACATTAGTTATGAGAGTTCCAACAAGACTACAGCCCTGCAGGGAGGCACTTAACTGTTTATGCCTGCCAGTTCAAAAAACAGGCAAACAGCTGAAATTATACAGGAAAGAGGGTAAATGGAAAGGACAGTATTTAAGTCCACTTTGTATCCTGAAATAATTACATACGTAGCATGTCTTGTTGGTTTATTCTAAAGACTCTTCAGTCAGACATAAAGAGATTACATTTTGCTGAATTACACAGAGCAGTTTTATTATTTCAGCATCACCTGACAGCAGAGATAGGACACAGGGAAGGTTTAATATAACAACTTAGTAAAACATACACCAGAGAGAAAAAGACCTTTTAAAAAAAATTGTTTTTCGATGATGGAGCAGTTGAGTGTACAGAAATAGGTTGTAATGTGGCAAACTTCACTCAACAGAAAAATGATTAAATATTTCTCAGAGGTGGTGACTTTACTAATGAGACATTCTTACAGTGTAAGAATAAAGTTAATTTTATTTATTTTCTACTAGTGCATAAACTACATGAACAAGACCATGCCAATTTAGCATGACATACATTCTTTATAAATCAGTGTTTAAAAATGGCACTTAAGTCATCACAGTATGGTTCATGGAAACTGATATGACTGGATCCTTTTATTTCTAAATTGTTCCCACCTCTACAATGATTTTATATTTCAGAATCTATGCCTGCATGGGGCATTCATATTGTTGCCCCAAAAGTACCCCTACTCCCAGCACTGTCTGTTGTGGAAGGTCTTACAAATAGCCTAAAATGTTCACATTTCATTCTTATCCAGGCATCAAACACTGTGGAACATTCTGATTATGTTCAGGTCCCAGAAAACCTGACCCAGTCTAATGAGAAATTTTATATGAATATCTACTTTAGGCAAAAATTAACATCTTCTGGAGAGGAAGTTATCCTTAATTTTCATTGTAAAATGATGTAAAGCTTTAATAAGTTATCCCCAGGAAGAGTTGTCTTCTTTCAAAAGCCCAGGGCATTCTTTCAGAGAGAAGACCAAGAATGTATTCATGCTCTTCTCCCTCTTTTCTCAACCTGAAAACCCCAGGACATGCAGCCATTGGATTTGCTCTGGTTAGTACAAGGACATGTTGTCCTTGATTTCTGTTATTTCCCAGTCTACCCAGGAAGGACAAGACATCCATCAAGGCAACAAGTCTTAAATTTTTCAGCATCTCTTAAAACTTCTCCAAAGTCTCCCAAAGCTGCACAGACTCTGAAAACTGACTGGAAAATTCTGTAACTAAATGTATATACAATACATACTTTATAACTCAATAAGAAGTATAGACTTACTAATGCCCAGTTACCCCACATGTTCAGAGTTAATCACTAAGGTTGCTCTAATTTCTTAATGCAAATGTCACAGGAAAAGGTGAAGATGCTTCCAGTTACCTACTCACCTCTGTGCTTAGGGGATACCACCAAGGCACTATACTTCTCTTTTATATATTGGCTGAAAGTAAACCTTGGTTATGAGCTTACTTATGTAACATGATTCTTTATGAAATCTTTAACCACAAGTTCCAAATTTCTCACTTTGGACTTGTTATCATGGCTATCAAATATTGCACTGTCACATAATTTTCCTGTGTATTTTTTAAAAGACACTGACTTCTAAATTGGATCAAGTTAGTAAACACTAAGACTAAACTCAAATCTCAAAAAATCTGCATAAAATATTCAAAGTAGGATAACTTTCACTAATACCCATAATGTTCACTGTTTTTTCATAAGAAGTTTTTCAAATATGCAAACCCTTAACAATTCAGAATAGGCTCAGGAAAGAACATTGCTTCTTACTCAAGAATTAGTTCCAAACTAATACAGATGATAGAACAAGAAGGCATACATGGGAAATAAAATGTGAAACAGATGGCAGGAAACCCTATGTGAGAAATTATACATGCATAGATGATCTGACCAAAGAAATTCTGGTACAAACACTGGGTCCATTCAGAAGGCGGTCAAGAAGAAAGATGAAGTGAAATAGTCTAACCAATAAGTGCTCATCATTAGGCAAAAATACACTTAAAGTTTACTTTAAGAATAAAAACTTCCAGGTATTACAAAGGCCGGTACTTTCCACAATTTTTCACAATTTTTCCCATATCTCTATACTCATCTGTATACAGTCTGCTGATATAAATGTTAATCACACCTAAAAAATACCTTCACAAAACACCTTGACTGGTGTTTGACCAAACTAACCATCACAGCTACTCATGTGTAAATTTCCAAGTTGGAGAACTTTGAACATCAGAGAAGACGAATATTAGTGAAACTGGTTTTGTTATTCTAAATTTTAAGTAAATCTTAAGGTTTCACTGATTCTGTAAATCTGAGCATATCAAACCCTGAGTAATTATACAAAGATCTTTTCCACTTAATGAACACAATTCTCCTGAGGAACAACACTACCAATGCAAAGGAAAGACATTTAGAACCTGAACTGGGATTTGTAGACCACACAAAATACTGCAGTGTCCTTTACTATATGCCATTTCAGCAACTGGAAAGAGAGCCTTGGCCTGACATCATACTGTTGTTATGGCTTCTTTCCAACAGACCAAGGGACAGGGAAAATTGGGAGTCACTACTGTACCCAGAAGCAACATATTAATGTCAAGTATAAATCTGATAGTACTGCATACATTACATCAGTCATCACATTCACACCTAATTTCATTACAAAATTAAGACTGGAAACTCCCAGCATTCTGGCATGTAGTTTCAGGGCACCGTCAGAACCTCATGTCACCTGAGGCACTCTGGGCAAAATTCCAGACTGCCTAAAGCACTACCTAATTTGCCTATTCAGTCGCATATTTTTGCTGGGAAGATAAAGAGTGCAGCATTGATATTTTCTTGCATTTGCACGTTACCAGATAAGTGGCTTCAAATGGCTTGTTTTTCCATCCTTTGCACAATAAAATTCTGAAATCATCAGTTCTGTATTTGCTTTCTGAGGAAGAAGCTGACTTTGGCTTGTATTTAATTTAAGTGTCCTGCCCACAGCGATTAAGGCTGATTTGTAGTATATACTTTGCCAAAAATGCTTTCTATAGCATATTCTTTGAAAATATTACTACCAAAATATTTAAAACAATTGTAATATAATATTGATTGTTGTCTCTCTGTTGTTTTGTGGATTAAATGCAAAATATTTATGATCGACCCTTTCAATAGTTATAGATGAAACAATCTCAGATTTAATAACTATCCTTTAAATATTCTCTATGTTTGGTCTTTTCTCATGTATGCATAATACATTCAGTCAGCCATGCCATCATTCAACAGAAATTAATGAGCATTACTTTGTTCTAGACATGGGCACACAGGACACTCATGGAAAAAGAGGACACAGCCCCTAAAGAAGCTTACAACCGTCTAAGGGAGAAAGAGAAGTAACAAATTAAAACAGCACAGTAAGGGCTAGTGTTGAGTACCATGGGAGTTCAGGAAACTGCAAATCTCTTAGTATGACCAGGGCTCAGACTTAACATAAAGAGGCATAAAGCTATCCATGAAGCAGTATAAGGATTAAGAGACATTACTGAAAGCCCAACTCTAAAGCATGACTCTGTATAGATAGAAATCTATATAATGAATATAGACTATTCTTGTTTAATCTTACCATATCATGTCATTCTGATTATAGCCATTCTGATTGTAATAAATGATGTAACTGGGGGCTGAGAGACATTTATCCAGCCAATTTCATTGAGTACTGTGGTAGACAGAATACCTGCTCCCTGAAGATATCCACATCCTAATCCCTAGAACTTGTGAATATATTACCTTACATGGCAAAGGGAATTTGCGGATGTGATTAAGTTAAAGATCTTGACATGGGGAGATTATCCTGGATTATTCTGGTAAACCCAATAAAAGGGAAGCAGGAAAGTCAGACTCAGAGGAGATGTGACAATAGAAGAGTTGGGAGGAAGGGGCCCTGAGGTGAGGAATGTGGGCAGCCTCTAGAAGCTGGAAGAGCAAGGAAACAGATTCTCCCCTGTAACCTCTAGAACGGCACTCTGGAACCTTGACCTCCTAACTAAGATAATGTGCATTATTTTAAACCATTAATATCCCTGGTATTATTATAAGTGCTTTGCATGAATGAAATCATTGCAGACTCACTTATTATGAATCAGGTACTGCTAAGGAATTTGTATTATATTTAATCATCACAACAATCCTTATAACATAGGCATTAACTTTATAGACATTTTACATGTATGAAAGCCAGGGCATGAAGAGTTACAGTAATTGCTTAAGGTCTGACAGCTAGTCACTAACAAGCCTTGAGCCTGAACCCAAGAAATCTAGGCTATCTCTTGATTTGAAGTGAGTTTGTTTTGTTTTGTTTTGGTTTTGGTTTTGGTTTGTTTTGTTTTATCATGTCCACACACTTAGTAAATCTCTAAAACAGTGTCCTACACAGTATTTCCCAAAGAAGGCAGAACCCGAGGGGAAAGTTTGTGTGCAAGTAATTCATTTTAGGTATAGATCCTAAGAGACAGGAATCAAAAATGTCATAGTAGTGAGGGAGAGAAGAAGCTAAAAGCAAGTTCAAGGATGCCTTATAAAGCTGGTCTAAATGATAACAACTGGGGTTTCATCCCACTGGTACCTCTGAGGAGTGTAAAGAATGCATCTCAGAATTGACTACTCTAGGGAGAGCAAAACCAAATATTTACCCACATTCCCTATTGATCAAAGGTTTCCCACTTAGTTTTAACTTCTCACATTTTGAGGGCTGCACACCCACCAGAGTAGTTGAATGGGTTTCCATATCTCCCACGTGGAGGCATCTGAGAAGCTGCATGGTGACAGATATTCACTGAAACTGAGGTGAAGTTCTATCAGGTTACTCCTGCTTCAGTTAGTTGCTATAGCAACAAATGGGGGGGCATGGAATGTTGGAAAGAAGGTGACCTCAGGCAGAACCGGAATCTGGTAGTCTTTTGATTCCTATTTCTAGATTCTTCCTAGTGTATCATCATGCATCATCCTCAAGTAGTCACTTGTTTTTGCATTGATATGATCTTGTATTTTGAAAGATTAGGTTTCTGTGAGAACAGCTGACCAACAAAATGTATTCTTACAATATATTCCATGAAAGGTGGGTTATACAGTTTTATATGGATTACTTCTGCCTCACTCAATGAGTGTTAAATTCCTACAGGCAGATATAGTAATATATATCAATCTTGTTTTTTCTGCAATGTCTACTTCAACAAAAGACTCAAAATAGGAATTCAAAAAATATGTACTAATTAATGTTTATTTGAATTTCAACTTCTAAGATAGTTTTATTAATAATAATGGCTGGAATTTAAGTGGGCCCATTAAGGATTTTTGTAAAATACTTTCTTCATTTTCTCATGATCATTTCAAACCTGTTGCCATTCTTTCTTCTTCTAATTTTAATATTTTAATGTTTTCACCCAAACATAGCGGATACTTTGCTTTCCATAACTGGACAGCAGAATCACCAAGGACTAAGCCTGCAAACCCTGAAAAAAGTTTTTTTCCAGATGGACCACAATCAAAATTTAACAAAATAAAGCTTCAAAAAATTCCCATGTATGATTCTATTTTTATAACTTTGTCATTTCTATAAAGAACGTTTCTTCTCAATTAGACAAAGTGTACACCACAGCAGATCATTTCAACAATGGCAGCATTAGAATATAAGATAATATGATTGTGACTATCAGTTATTAATCTGAGTCCAATTAAATAGCTATAATGGAAACTAATTATTGTGATATATTATTATGTAACATATCTGGCCAGTAAAGACAGTCAAGTATTTTGTACATTAGCATCACAGGAACATTTCTTAGGATACAGCACTCTCTCTCTCTCTCTTTTTTAAAGTACTCTGCATTTACCTTACTTCTAAGACAAAAATACTCCCATGAAGAAATACACTTATTAACATAATTAGAGAAATACAGAAAGTAAATTTAGTTATAATCAAATTTGCTTGAGATTTTTCAATCTCTTCTTGGTTATTACACCTATCAGAACAGCTTTTGGTTTAGGATAAAATAAAACAAAAAAGTACCACTAAGAATCACTGTCATTTGGGACCACAAAAAGTTAAATTAAATTTTATACCAAAGACTTTTATCAGTTGGAATACACTAATCTATGTAATTGGCTAATTACTTTGAAAATTTTTGAGTATAATTGAATTTAATGGTTAGTTACATGTAATTTTCTATACATATACATCAGTCATGAGTTCTCTATATTCATTTTTAAATCATTTAAAGTTATTCAAATAAAAGAAACTTATCTTTAACTTTATCTACATGTAATAGAACTGTTTTCTAGAACACAACTATATACAAGTTTTAAAAATTAAAGTTTCATTAAATTTTTTTTTAAGTAATAAACACTTGTTAAGGATAAGCCACACACTTAGTATTTTGGAGACTCTAGGATTTTGTGAGGTTCATTAATCATGATCAAGTACACCTTGAAAAAAAAATCCTATGCCAATGAAAAGAACTATTCAACTATGGTAATAAATCATCAATTCACAAGGAAATGTGGGGCCTCAGTTTTTATAGGTTCATCGGAAAGACCTGCACACCATAAACACATATACTTGGTATTTGGTGTTACTGCTTTTAAAATATGGGGAAAGGGAAAAAACCCTATCTTCCAAGTAAAAAGATTCCAAAGTTTGAGAATCATAGAGTCATAGTTTCTTAAGAATAGGCATGGATCTTTAAGAAAGGCTCTTTGGAAGCCTGATGCAATTGTTCAAATGACAGAGAACAGAAATCTTAAACCAATTTTTCAAAGGTAAAAACACAGTCTTTGAAGAGCAATATTTTTTTTTAAACTAAACAAATATTTTCTCATGTTTCAGGAAAAAAGAGGCTCTCAAACTGCAGTTGCAAGCTGCAATTTTACATGAAGAAGTGTCCTTTTTTTCTTTTAAATTATTTATTTATTTATTTGACAGACAGAGATCACAAGTAGGCAGAGAGGCAGGCAGAGAGAGAGGGGGAAGCAGGGTCCCTGCCCAGCAGAGAGCCCAATGTGGGGCTCAATCCCAGGACCCTGGGATCATGACCTGAGCTGAAAGCACAGGCTTTAACCCACTGAGCCACCCAGGCACCCCAAGAAGTTTTTCATTCATAATGATGTTAAGTTTCTCCACTCAACTGTTAGCGTCCCACATTTTTCCTATTCCTACAGTGAGATTTCAGAGAATGGCTCCAATTTCTGAACATATCAGTGAGCATTTACTAGAGAGTAAGGCTCAGCACAGTTTCTGAAATGCTGGGAACACCAGGGAAAATGTGTGAAACACAACATATAGCAACTTATCCTGTTTTAGCCCACTTCTGGCTGGTTGAAATTGTTACTACTATATGTGCCAAATAATTCTACTATCTAACAGTTCTAAAAGGTATGCAAGTAGTATCAGGCATCATATTAGATGCTGAAGAACCCAAGGTTTATTACCCTCGGAAAAGGAGAACAATGGAGAAGATCGAAACCCAAAGAAATAAACAGAAATTCTCACAAAAAATAAAGACTTAGTCATCCAACATCCCATCAATAATAAAAATAAATAAAGTATCCATATGTCATGGTATAGTGTCTGAATTCTTAGTGGAAGAGTTTCTGACATCCTGAGAAATTAACTCTGATCACTCACAAAAAAAAAAAAATCTCAAACTGGATGCATGATAATCAGCCAGGTTTAGGTGGAAGAAGATTTTTATTCTCATTAACTGGTAACCGATAAAAATATCAGTAAGGCCATGTGATGTAAGGGAATAGAAGGCTATATTCCTCCAGTTTCAATCATTTCCTAATACATATTATTTGTTTTTCCTTCTTCCTACACTTTTCATTTCGAACAAATATGCTTTCATCACACTTTTCTTCTTGAATCTACTTGAGTTTTCATTGTTTTAAAAACTTTCTATTATAATTATATATGTCCTCAGCTGAGTGGTATGCTAAAACCCCAAAAGGAGAAAAAGTAGGAAAAAAAGGAAGAAACTAGGAACAGGGCCAAGCATAGGAGGTAAACTCTGCTTCCATGCAGACTTATAATTTCAATTAATAAAGAGATATAAATCAAATTAAATATAGAAAAATACTTAATTTTTTGCCAATTTTATACAAAATGCTGACATTCAGATAATGTAAAACACTCTAATATGAGGTCATTAGTGACAAACTGGTTATGAAGATTATGAAATCAGAGGATTTAAGATTAAACACTGTACAAAAAAAAAGTTGTTATGTTCTGAGAAAGCTTATACAATGAAATGAAACTTGATGGAGGTTTTCGACAGCAACCTTAAACACTGTCAAAATATTACCAATGATGGTTTGTAAAGATGAAAGTTTTTCTAAACTGTCAATAATGCATATGTAATCAACCCTGCTAGAGGAAAGACTGAATTACCCTACTATTTTCCTCTATGAAAAGTACTACAAAATTGTTTTATTTTAAAAAATGATCAAAGTGTATGCAAGCATAAATGTCAGAGATCTGACAATTAATAAAAATATAACATTATTCTTCTGAATTTGGAAGATGATTATACTATTTGTAAGGTTTCTTAAGTTAATAACTTTCTGTGATTTTTTAAATTATAAATAAATAATCACTTTATACCTAATTCTTTATTTGTAATTTGGAATTCTTTTTCTTAGAATTCTCTAACTCGTACACACTTTAGGCTGCACAGCTCCTGGAGCCACTCCTATTTTGAAACTGAACATCAATCGACAAGTTGGAAGGAACAGAAACTAACACAGACACCAGGAACAAATAGCCAGCAAAGGAGAAAAGAGTAAGCCAATGACTGACGCTTAGAATTCTAGAAAACTGCAGGGGGCTCAGGAACCATGATTCCTTCCTGATTCTTAGAATGGCCTTTAACTTGAGAAGAAAATGCAGAATACTGTGGTGTAAAGGTGCCAAGGTCACCCAAGGCAAAAGATAATCCCATCTTTAGGGTGGTAAGATTACTTCTAAACCCTATCCAGATGGTGTGAGAGGAGACTCTTAGGGCTATAGATGCCCTCTTATCAGAAGGATTAGGAATAGCAGTTTCATTTTAACTTGAAATGTCGCAAGAGTACATCCTTGACCATTTGTTTAATGTAAGGTCACAGGATTTCCACTGATTTTAAGTCACTGATTGGTAAATCACATTTTTTTCAAGAAATTATACCCATGCCACTGAGTCTATAATTTTTAGTTTCCTTTTCTGTTAAGTAAAATTAAAACTGTTAGAATCTCACAAAATTACTTGCTTGTGGACTCCTAGATTTCTGACATTTTCCAACCATTTATATTAGTGTTTTCCATATAGAATGTTCAATTTTTAACCATTTTGACCAAAATGGTCATTTCATAAGATTCATTTATAACCTACAAAGATAGCAATATTTATATATTTGCAACTAATTTGATTTTTAACACTTTAATTTTTGACTCTTTAAAACATAATTTAGCTTCCATAGGAAAAAAAAATTATCTTTTTCTGAATGTATCTTACATAGATTTAAATAATGCTTAACTAAACACATGTGCTCACAATAACTACAATCTCTATAACAGGTTTAGTGAAATCTATAATGTGCTGCTCGGACTCCCCTTCTGGACTAAAGGTCTTATACCTCCAGTGTCTGGGAGTATGTAGAAACAGCCCCCAGCTGCCAGCCCTCCTTGGGAACTGTCTCTGCTAAAAAGAAAGCCACATTCTGGGGTAGCCCACAGCAAATGATCCATCAAAATGGCAAGAAATAAGGTCTGGCTTGGTCTGCTGGCCCCCTACTAGAGAAATCTCTCAAGAGCCACTCCAGACTCACCTTTCTCTGGAGGTGGACCACAGGTTTTTTGTTGTTGGTTTTTTTTTGAGACTGGTAAGCAACCCAGCTTCTCCCTCTGGTTGAAGCCTGCTTCCTTCCCTCACCTTCTACAGGTATTAATTGAATAGAACTCCCTAACAAACTTCTGGTAGGCCAATCTCCATCTCAGAATCTGCTTCCCAAGCACCCTAACTGTGAATAAAACAACTGACTGAAGTGGAGATGCAACGGGGGTGGGGGTTAAGGTGGTAGGAAAAGAAAAAATGAAACAAGATGGGATCGGGAGGGAGACAAACCAAAAGAGACTCTTAATGTCATAAAACAAACTGAGGGGGGTGGGGGGAGAGAGGGGTTGGGAGAGGGTGGTGGGGTTACATTATATGTTTAAATAAAAAAGCTTAAATTAAAAAAAAAAACAACTGACTGTTTATTATAATAACTCAAAATGTATAGGAACAAAGGTACATAAGAACATCACAGAGGAGCTAGCTTGCAGGAAGTTTGCACATGCTCTGGGCCATGATCAGTATGTTTTACAGAGAACATGGAGGAGTTAGCAGGTCAGTTAAAGGATCCCTGAAGAGATCTACTGTCCTCTACTGAGTTTGGTCAGGATTGCCTCTAGCACTGTAGGAGAGGGAGTCTGGATGGCAAATGTTTTCTAGTTATAATTCATCATATGAACACAAATGCCAAGCAATGGAATCAATTAATTTGACTCCTTCAATGAATGAGTCAGATCATCCACACAGTAATCTAATTTACCATTGAGGTATGTCCATTAAGTGGGCAGGAAACTCCCAAGTGGCGCAAGGACAGCCTATCTCATTTTGATGTGACTCTCACCACAAACTGTTGCAGCAAAGAATGTTTCAAATGTTTCTTTGAACTTTTTATTTTCCATTTTATTCATGCTTATAAGTAAACAATTTAAAAAGTTTAAGATATATAGCGGAAAACTACCACAATTCAAAAAAGTGAGGAAGTTCAAGATGTTTATGTTCAAGAAGAAATGCATATGATTTTTATGAATAGTCCATTATGTAGTCCAATTATGTATGTACTAATTTGTATTAGTAAGAAGAAACAAAGTAGAAGGCACAGTTTTGGTATCTCCACATATTTCTAGGCCTATTGCCTGTTCCATACTCTTTGAAGAGATAGTGTAACAATCCCAACAGAATATTTTGGCTATCTACTTGAGCAAGGGTAAAACAACAACAACAACAACAACAAAAAAAAAAAAACACTAAATCTGAAGGCTGGAATGTCATCTGATGACAGACATTATTGAATGGACAAATCAGTTCAGTATATATTTTACTACAGGATCAAAGTAGGATGTAACTGCCAACCAAATTCTCAAACTATTCTTTTCTGTTTTTGCCAGCATGTATGTGTGTGTGTGTGTATCTCTAGATAGATAGATAGATAGAGAGATGAGAGATAGATAGATATAATATATATCTAGAGTCTATCTGCCCAGGTGTAAGCACATTATAATCTAAAAGTATATCTGAATTTCTATTCTTCTGTAAGTTAAAAATAAGCCTCAGAAACCAAATAAATAACCCCATAGTATTATATCATTATCTTTGACTTTTGTGTAGACTGCAGGCATCACCATCATTCTCTATGTCTATTAAAGTAGGGGAGTGCCTGGGTGGTTCAGTCAGTTATGCATCCAACTCTTGGTTTCAGCTCAGGTCATGATCCCAGGATGGTGAGATAGAGCCCTACATCAGGCACCGCACTAAGTGTGTAGCCTGCTTGGGATTTTCTCCCTCTCCCTCCATCCCTCCTCCTGCCTACTTATGCACACACACACTCGTTCTCTCAAAAAAAAAAAAAATAAATAAAGTAGGAGTCCTAAAGAAACCAGATAATCACCACATATATGTATTTAGATGAACAAGACAGCCTGCATAAACAAAATAATGAGACACATAAGGACTAGCATGCATTTTGGAAAGAAATTCCCAGAGGGTTCAGCTAATTCCTACTTTAAAACAACTGCCTATATTCAGATGCCAACTGAAAGACTAAACCCGGGGGAAATGGCCATATTATTTGCCTTTTTAATACCATAGACAATGCGTCTATGATGGCGCTCGCAGCAGGGCATCAAGCATCCGGCAAAGGATGATTTTGAGAGAATACAGTGGCTATCAGGGGGAAAAAATTACAGAGTAAAATCTCAGAATGTTTTCTTTTAGGTTATTTTGTACTTGTGAATGAAAAGCCCACTGTCTTATGCCCTCCCTCTACACACACACACACACACACACACACTTCATACTGATAAAATTACCAAACCATGATGATTGTGGTTTCTGAAAGTCAGATGTTGTCTTGACTCATGACTAATTGAGATGACTAAAATAAATTCGGACAAACACTTTACACTATAAAATGAAAAAGAAAACCTTTTTATATATGTTCCTCTAAGCCAAGTGTATGTGTGGAATATGCATGGATTAGGAGAGAACTTTTCCACAGAGTAGCCTTTAATTTTCACTTTACTTTAAAACAAGAATGAGACTTTCTCATGCAGAAAAGGGGAGAAGGACACTTGAAGCAGATGGAGCAGGGAATGTAATACACAGAAATGCAAAAGAGCAATGGACATACAAGGAACAGCACATCAGCTCCTCCAAAGGCCATAGCTCTAATCCAACAATCACATACATTCTCTTTCATCATCTGTTGTCTACAACATAGGTACCCCTGTGCTTGGCATGTGCTCCTACAAACATCCAGGTCAGCCTTTCATAAGACCAACCTATCATGCATAGCAGCTCAAACCTGATGCTGAACTCCAAAGACACAATCTCAGAGGGAAGTTTCAAAGATGAATTAAGAAAAATATATCAAGGGTGGCTGGGTGGCTCAGCCAGTTAAGGCTCTGCTTTCAGTTCAGGTCATGATCCCAGCATCCTGGGACTGAGCCCAGCATTGGGCTCCCAGCTCAGTGGAGAGTCTGCTTCTCCCTCTGCCACTCCCTCCCACTCACGCTTCCTCTCTCTCTCTCAAATAAAATCTTTTTAAAAAAGAAAGAAAAATATATCAAACATTCTAAATTAATGAGTACTACAGACCATAGCAAAATGGAAAAGCATTTCCATATTTCATGTTTCCTATTTGAAGTTCCCCAACATAACCCTGCTTTGTCATACCTTGCTGCCTTTCTGTAACCTGTTCCCCCTGGAAAACTGTTCCTCTCCATTCTTCTACCCAGACAGATGTAATTTCTTTGTATGCCTAACTCAAAATGTTACCTGCTCTGTAAAACCTTTCTCCAATCCTGTTCTTTAATGTTTGAACAACCTAGACATCACTTTATATGTTTATTGTAATTTGTAATACTGGTTTTCAAATTTTCCCTCATCCTGCCCCTCATTCCCTCCTCTGCCCCAAATTATGACATTCTAAAGGATGGAGAGTATGATTTATTCTTTTTCTATCTCTTGTACTTGGTATAGTACTTTACAAACAGAAGGTTCCCAGTAGATGTATGAAAGACAAATAAATAATTTCTAGACTTGTGCTTGTTGTTCTTGGTTTCTTTTACTTAAATTCAGAAAAACAGGTATCTCCCTGGGTAAGGATGATAGTACTGGCTGACATAGAACACCTCACCTCCTGCTCCAACAAGGATTAATGTATGAATGATTGGACTTAATTCTCTAGTAAAGAGCTAGCAGAAGTCTCTGAAATTCCACAAGGAGTGACTTTGGAGTCACATTTTTGCACCACGGACATGGAGTCAAAGTTTACGCTCACCTGTATCACTTACCATCCCTCTGGATGACAGGACAGAGCTGTAACCTTAATTTCAGCATATATTACTTCAGAAAATATATCTATAGTCTAAACAGTTCATATAATCTCCTCAAAATTGCATACAAAGACAAACACATACACTTAAAAAAAACAAAAACAAAAACAAAACAAAAACCTCTTTGCTCTTCAAGTTATTTAAAGACCCTACTTCAATAGTAATTCAGTCCCAGAACATTAGTTGGCTCCATTAAAACGTATCAGAACGAAAAATTATCTTCTCCTTCTCAATTAGGAAATCTCTCCCTATAACATGAAGAGAAATAAGTCCAGGGATTGGTTTCTTTATGTTATATATTTTCCTAGCAGCTTTATATGTTCCTTCTTTTAGCTTTATAAAATACATACATATATAATTTCATCTTCACTCATCCACTCCATAATTTAACAAATAACTAATCACAAAAAATAGTGATTAAAAATAATTCTAATCAAACTACCTGACCCACTGGTCTTTGTTTATGTTTCAACTAGTACCACATTCACACTAATTTTTTTTTTAAGATTTTATTTATTTATTTGACAGACAGAGATCATAAGCAGTCAGAGGAGGCAGGCAGAGAGAGGGGGGAGCAGGGTCCCTGCTGAGCAGAGAGCCCGATGTGGGGCTTGATCCCAGGACCCTGGGACCACGATCCGAGCCAAAGGCAGAGGCTCTGACCCATTGAGCCACCCAGGCTCCCCTCACACTAATTTTTAAACTATCTAGTTAGAGTAAACCTCATTATCCAACTCAAATCCACCCCTGAGTTTTGTGTGGTGAGCATTATGGTATCAAATAAAAGTCTTATCAGAAAGATAGTGCAGGAAAACCCAATGGCAGCAAAAGAGGCAAATAGAATAGTGGTTAAGAGCACAGAGTCCAGAGCCAGCCTGCTGAGGTCCAAATTCTATAACTACAGGCAGGTTCCTTAAAGCTCAGTTTCCTTTTCTATAAAATGGTGATGATAACAATACTACTTACTTTACAGGGTTATTGTGAGGACTTAATGATCCTATACTTAAAATGCCGGTACTGAACACAAGGTAAGCTTTGAGTACTTGCTATTATAAATATTATTATCAATAATATATCCCACCAAACAAACAAACAATATCATGTGAGCAGATATCAAGTCTCTCAGCTAAAAATTATTTTAACTGAAATGTACAGATTGGCCATTCTGGGATCAATGGCATCCCTGAATAGTCAACTAATCAAAAGCAGGCCATGTTTTATCTTTAAGGCTAGGCACCAAGAATTTTAAAGTTAGAAGAAAAACAATCATGGATAGATGTATGTCTCATATAAATGTATCCTTCTTAGTTTCATGCTTCTAAAATGGCAACTAGTCTATCTAAGAACTGCATATTATATATCTGCTATTACACCAAAATCTATGGATAAAGAACAATGCAGTATAATACATGGTCACTGTTCTCACCAAATTTTGGTGAGAAAAAAAGTCAGTTCACAGAAAGAAATTTGTCATTAAGTGATAGACACTAATTCAAAATTCAGTGGGAATTCTGAAAAAGGAACTGATCAGTCCAGAGGGAAAGACTCTGAGGATGATAGGACAGGGTCTGAACTCAGCTTTGATAAATGCAGAAAGTTTAAGAATTAAGTAAGAAAGGAAGAGGAGCAGGCCTTCTTGGCAGAGCAGATAACTTTGGCAGTAAGTTAGCACACACAGATATGTTCTTATTGACTAGAAATGAGTGACAAAGTTGAAAATGACATTGAGGGGACTGGTGGTGTGAGTATACACCAGATCCTGTGACTGAGGTTAGATTTTATGTTCCTCCTTGTTTCCCTTCCAAATGGAAATGTGTTTTCACTTTATATGAAAGGGAAAGAAATGCTTTGATAGATGACACTCTTAGAGAGATGTCAAGGCTTCAGAGAACAACATCGAATACCATCTAGTTCTCTTGATATCTTGTGCCCTGGTTTCTTTGCTTCCTTCATGTTAAATTACTATGGACATTTGCATGAAAAGGGGACCTTTGTTCCTCAGAGTTCATCTGCTCCAGTAGCCATTTACTCCTCACTTCATTGTCCTTCTTCTTCTCAGCAAAGAGAGGGTGACAACTCAAAGTAGAGAACAGTGGCAAGGGCACACATACTCCCAAGGACCAGAGACTCTGTTGTCATGTAAATCAGCTCATAAATAAAAGGAAGAGAAGCACAGAGAATAGATTTTAGAAGCAACTAAATAAAATGGTTTCCATGGGGGTAAGAGTGGCTCTTTAATATTTATCAGTGTCACTGAGTCCTTTTTGCAACAGTAATTCATCATCATAAATAAAGCCTATTTCCACAAAGTTTCTTGGGTATTGCATCACAGTAACGGTACTCCCCTTAAAAAAGCCACTACTGATGGCTCTCCTGGTTTCAAAATGCTAGATTCCCGCTGATGGAGAAAATGAACAAAACAAAAGACGATAGATGCAAACAGAAACATAACATTTTTCACAAGGAGAACTTAAGTTGAGCTGTGGAACATAATAAGGACCCTTAATCTTTAAAATGGAAACTTACAATCACACTAACCCTGTATGTCATGGATTTATAGGAAACCATACCCATATGGACAAAATGGTAAAGACTGAAATTTGATCCATTTCACTGAAATTCTCTTTGTACAACATGAATTTCATTATACTGAAATGTGCAGCAAGGAAACATGCACAACAGACTGTGAGAAAACGTTTGCTTATCTCTTTTCAAAGTGTTTAATGTGTTATGGATAAGAGAAAAGAGTCTTAAAAAGTTGCTGTCAGCAGCTACCCATTGACTGACAGATCCTTTAGCAAAAGCTAAAGGAGCGAGTAACCCTGGAAGCAGTTCATGCATGCATGCAGCATCAGTTTTAAGTGAGCCCTGGGTACATTTCACCCACTGAACTCCTTCTAATGGTAAACAATTTCACCATTGTATAATAAAAGAACCACTAAGGGAACCTAAAAACTATTGAGAAGACAAAGGAAGCTGAAAAGACAAGGCTAAGTGCTTTAAAGTTATATAAGGCATCCTTTCCTTCAGAAATGAGCTCGACTTGTCTCTGAGTCAAAGAATCTAGAGATGGAAAATAAAGACCATAATCTTACCTTTAGAGTTAGTGAGAGAACAAGAGGAAATTAAAAACCAAAAGAAGTTTTTGTTTGCCATTGTTTTGGTTCCTCCCCGCCCTCCACTCTTGCCCACCATTGTGTGGCCCTGCATAGTGTATGATGGCATTCAACAGGGAGATGTAACTTGAAACAACTGTGCCCCAATGAGCTGCCTTCCAGAGTCACCTTGAAGGCAAAGAACTACAAAATCAGAAACCCCTTCAGAGACTCTCTCACTACTGTAAATTTACACTGAGAGAGCCCCATAATTTAAAAATGATAATTAAGAAAAAATAGGGCAATGCCAGATTCATTTGGAACCTAAAATAATTTGTTTCCATATCATCTTGCTTTATCCAGGGTCTTCCTTCATTAGGTTAGCCCTCATAATCAAAAGATAACACATTTTTGTGTCTCAAATCCAAAAGAACTAAAACTGGATTTATGATCATCATCCATCAAGTTTTCTTCTCCCCTGTTCTCTTGCTCAAGAAACCATTACCTTGACCATTACCAATCACCTAGACCAAAACCCCTGCTTCCTTCTCAGCCAGTTAGTTACTGATTCTTATTCATTCTACTGCTTTAGAATCTCTTTCAGAATGAAATGTGGAAATGCCACACACACACACACACACACACACACACACACACAGTTTATGCCCTAATTAATTACTGATAGCTCATCTACACCACTGAAACAAACCATTAACTTACTTTTATCTCCCAGATTTATTCCTAGCTAATAAATCCTGCACATGTTACCAAGGTACTTGTTCGAAAATCTTCCCACTACCTATAGTATAAAATGCAGTATTTGATCTTTATCTGACAGTCCATACTCATGGCCTACCCTCACATAGCTCCTCCATACCAGCCATACTAAACTACTACTTGTTCCTTGAACTTGACTTATTTTCTCTTATCTCCTTATACAATTGCATAATTGGTCTCCCATTCTCCCCTAACCCAAACCCTACATGTCCATCAAGTATCATATGAAACATATTCTCTTCTATAATGTCCTTCCTGATGCAGTCAGGACTCTCTCTTTCATCATCTCATTGTACCTTTGTGTCCTGTACTTCATAATGCTAAAAACAGAGACTCAGTCCACAAATAAATGGGCATTTGTTGTAAGAACAGGAATAGAAATAAGAAAGAAGGGCCCCAAGGGAATGCCAGAATACTGGCCAGGCTTCAAGGAGACAGCATTTGCTGTCCAGGAAAGAGGGCAGCACTGAGAACCCAGGGCAGCTCCTTGACTTGTCTTCTCCTCATCCCCAGAAACAAGAATATATTAAAGCCCTTTCTTTTTTCATATCTTGTCTTTATTATACCACAGTATATTCCAGCTTCTGTCCTTAACAATGGCCTTATCTCTTCTATATAACTATTTGGAAAAGAATATCTTATCAATGCAATTAGGCACCATGATCTCTACTGAGGACTTCTTTCCTACCACCCTGCCCCACAGGACACTGTCCAGCTCATAGATATGCTGTTAGGGGCAGGTCAAGTCAGCTGAAGCCAGAGTGGCAAATCCAGTGGACAGCAGCATGGGATCTATGGTGAACGAATCTCATAAAGGGGCTATGGAGTGACAGCATTCTGAGACTTGCCATATCCAATATAACTTCGTATATAATTTACAAGGAATTTACCACACTGTAATTTAACACACTTATTATTACACTTGCTTGCTTGACTGCATGAGTATCTTCCTAAAAGACTGTGAACTCTTTGTGAAAACTCTTATCCTCTATGCTCCAGATCTACTCTAAGAATATAGCAGGTATATAATAAATGTTTGTTGAATAAATGAATGATTTAAGGGTATATAAACATGTTAAAGAATTTTATTTTGACATATTTGACATTGACATTTTATTAATAAAATTGCTTTAAATGTCTGCTTTTATATCCCATTAGCTGATGCATGTTACCCAAACCTGCACTGTAAATCTCTTGGATTACTATTGAGTAGAAACTCCCTTAAGTCATAGGCACAGAAACCCTACACCAAAAACAGCAGTTCCAGTCAGCTTGGAAGATGATGAAATCATAGACTATCAGGGCTGGAAGGGATCTGAGAGCCATGTCCTCAACCTCTATCCATCAGCACACACACAACAAGTATTATTTACATGAGGAACACACTTCTCCATAGGTAAAAGGGACCACAAGCTCTCCTCAGTTCACTGTATGTACAATGCAAGACCACTTCTTTTTTTCCCATAGATCCATTTCACAGTTGACACACTTAATAATGCCTTGAGATCAGGAAACTTAAGCCTTTAGAAGATAAACTGTTTGTTCAAGGTCACACAGCTCTCTAATGGCAAAGCAAGATTCCATTCCTCCTCATCTGGCCAACATTCTTTACTAGTTTTCTGTTTAGCATTCCTCAGTCAATGGCCCAAACTAATGTTTTAGCCTAATATTCTAATGCAAATGTCAAACTTAACCCTTTGCCACCAGACACAAGGGTAAACAAGTATACACAGAGAATTCAGCAAATTGCATTTCAGGGAAAACACCCATTTGCATATAATGTAGGGGCAATGGCAAGAGCAGAGGCATTGAAAAAAGTACAAGTCTAAGAAATTCGTATAATTCAGTGAATTAGTCATTCAGTAAATTGACTTCTGGCAAACTGACCTACAACCACTACCTAAATACACAGCTGTCAAACACACATAGTTACAGTTATGAGCTAACTCAGAAGTCTCCAATAAGCCATTATCTGTTCATATAAAATAGTACATGATACAAAGCACAATAATTGTTCTTTCCCAACCTAGCTAACATTCAGTTGTTTTATAATATAAAAAAATACCAGATATCCAATTAATTTAAGCCCATTGTTTTCCAGGCTTTTAAGTTACAAATTAGCAAGTTTCTGCTATACATACACTTAGCATATCTGTGTAATTGAGAACAGCATTTGGAGGCTTACTAATAGCAAGCACATGAAGGGGAATATGAAATGCTGGTTACATTCATGGATTAAAACAAGAATCTGTGGTGTGTGAAATATTTGGTATTTAAACTAAGAGCTGATGAAGATCAACATCAAAAGAAAATTTAAATTGATTACTATGAATTATATGTTTACAGCCTGCAGAGTAAAAAAAACAAGGAAATGCAACTGAGAAATGAAAATGACCAAAATGTTGGCCTACACATACGACATTTTTCACTAATCTTAGAGTTATTACTTAAATCGCCAAGCTAAAAGCTACATTCATACTACTTCTCACTATATGAGTATACATGTTTATATAAATACATATGAATGCAAAGAAAATAACTGAGAAAAAAGAAACCCCAGACTCTCTCCTATTCACTCTTAATTGCCAAGTTTAGGAAATGCAGTCCCACCCACGTCTCCCTTTTTTCTCCAGAAAAGCCCATGGAATAGAGAGCTAACCTGGAGATTCATTACTAACCATGGTAGACATTTTTGTGATTTCTGCTTCATCCTCCATCCACATCAGGTTATCTATCAGCTCAAAACTCTTTACCTTTGGATTGTTGTTATTGTTCTTTCCTTTCTAAAACGGTCATTTCTGGGGCGCCTGGGTGGCTGTCTGTTAAGCATCTGCCTTCCACTCAGTTCATGATCTCAGGGTCCTTGGGATCAAACCCCACATTGGGCTCCCTGCTCAGCGGGGAGTCTGCGTCTCCCTTCCCATCTGCTGCTTTCCCTGCTTGTGTTTTCTCTCTCTCTCTGTCAAATAAATAAATAAAATCGTTAAAAATAAAATAAAATAGTCATTTCTTTTTTTAATTATGTTCAATTAGCCAGAATATAGTACATCATTAGTTTTTGATGTACTGTTCATTCTAAAATGTTCATTTCTAAGAATCAGCTCCTGCTTTTCTGCTAATTAATCCACTTACTTTTTCTCTCAAGTGAGAATCCAGAGAAATTCTTTCAAAGCAGGAAATAACTAGGATACTAGGCCTCACCCATACTCCTCTCCAGGACACAGGATTTTCTTGAATTTGTCCTGGGACTGGACAGTATTTGTGGACCCTACATCTGACTTCTCTGAGAAAGCCACTTCCCCTCTACTTCACAAGAGTATCCACAAAACATGCTTACTTTGTACCATAGTTGCCAGGTAAAATATAGATTTCCATTAAATCTGAAATTCAAATAAATGATGAATACTTTTTTTACTATAGCCATGTTCCATGCAAAATTTGAAACATACTTACATTTTTTAAATATACATTATTTACCTGTAATTCCAATTTAACTCTAACTTTTATTTGGTAAATCTAACAATCCTAAATTGTAGCCCTCCCTCCTTTTGAAAGCTTCTACTTCATTTTCCTCTAGGTTTTTCTCTCTTGAGTAACTGTTCGGCCCTATGTTCCTTATTGTTTTATATTTCTTTGGGGGATTTCTTATGACAGATACAAATGTATGTGCATCAGTACTTATGAGCAAACACATGTAATCAAAACAGTTTAATGTCAATAACCACAGTAACATAGGGCTGAAGGAAAAGCCACTGTCAAGTGCCCTCAAACATTTTCTAATAATTTTCCATGTCATCCAACAGAAAATTCTTCCAAAATGGTTCTTCATTCTCTAATTTATGTCACCATAGCTCTTGGGAAGATGGTTCTAGAGAGAAGGCCTTCTTTGGTAAGGCTTACTGTGCAACTGAATCGGTAGCCAGATACAGGCACATATTGTCAACCGGTAAATGGAAATTGCCCAGATTTTGACTTGGCAAAGTAAAGTCCTAAATTAAATACTCTGTTATAACATTTTTGACCTATCTAAAACTGTACACATTTTGTGAACACTCTAGATATAAAAAGGGAAAGAAGCCAATAATTCCTGTCTGCCTCAATTTTTATTTTTCCCTTGGGCTTTCATTTTCAAAGCTACAAGAAAGGAGAAGAGGCAGAAAGAAAATGTTATGCCATACACAAACACACACACATACATTTCAACTTTAAAGAAAAAATATATTGGAAAATATACACTGAAATGCCAGTTCAACCAAAATAATCAGTAAATCATGGATTTTCTTAGTGAATGTATGGAATAAAAATGATTTCCTAAAAAACAAATTCTCTTAAAAGACAGTAGCCAAAATGGCCTAGAAATAACGCCTGCTTTCTTCTGCCTTTTTTCTAAAGATTATTGCTCCAAGATGATGGCTCCAATGACGGCAGCTGCTCCCACTGCTGGCTTTCCTATACCCAGAATGGTAGAGAAATTATTCAGGACAGGAAGGAAAGGTGGCTTTCTTTCCTATTTTCTCCTAAAGAAAACTAATATAACTAAGTGCCTAAGGTGTAAATAGGAGATAACTGCAATGCTTGATATCCTTTAAGACTCCAGGCTATGTATTTATAAGATTTAAACTAATTCTTCTTACGAGAGTAGTGACTTAAGGGAACACTATACATACATGTAGAGAATATAAATATTAGGCATGTGACAAATTCAAACATGTGAGAAATAATCAACATTTCTATAAAGCAACTTAATTTACATTTAAAGCTGTTATCCCCATCAACCAGGGGAAATTTATTGTCAGGCATTAAATAAGTTCTGTGTCCCTTGCCAATATTTAGAGATACTATACCAAAGGGCTGATTGATGTAGCACTAAGATGTTGGGGAGCTGTGGTTTCCAGTAGTACCTATGAAACAAATTAGTAGGTCTGGTACACCAAGATTAATACTGAGATGGATTTCTTGTGACTCTCTCACCCTAGCCTCTTCATGTCCAGCAGCCTATGATAATTTTTGCCATGCTTGGAAAGCTTTTGCAAGGTTCCTGTTGTCTCACCAAACTGGATACCCCAGGAATCTCTATTCCCTTAGTTCCAGCCCATACACAATAAAAAATCAAGACAGTTCTGCTATGTTCTTGGGCCACACACCCCTCCTATTTTCCTTTTCTAAGTAAATATTAAAGATACATCAGAGGGGAATAATTTTCATCTCATGATTCTTTAAGGGAATTATTTTATAACCAGTAATTGCCACCCATTAAGTCCTTAAAAACATGTGGACTATTTCTATTTCTTGCTACAGGCCTCCCTGAGGTCAGGCATTACATAATCACTGTCTACAAGAAGGAGCAGGTAATGGGATGACGGGGGAAATGCAGAAGACAAAACCCACAGACTAGTATCTCAAAATATCACAGAACCAGATATCTAAACTCAAACTCAACCAAAAGTTCTTAGCTTTAAGAAAGAGAAAACAAACCATTAATAGTCTAAGGTCCAGACTTATGTTTTCATATGTTTTTTTAAATGTTTCACCTCCAAAAGGTCCACTACAAAGAATATTTTCAAAGACTCAGTGTTCACCAAAAGATAAATTTCAAGAATACATAAGAATAGGATATCTACATACTTTTTCATAAGGTGATGATATGGATAAAAAAAGATAAGTATATCAAAATATTGTCTTACATAATTAGATAAAATTAAATGCAGAACTTCCTGTTGTTAAAGATACTGATGGGCAAAATAACATTCTCTTTTCTGTTAACGACAGAAATGATGGTCAACATGAAAGCAACATTTCATTCTTTACATTCTGGCAGATTTACCAACCAATAAACATCACACCAATGTTCTTTTTAGTGCACATGAACTGATGAATTTTTATTCCAAGAGACATATCTCTTTTGAATAGAATATAAAAGTTATCTAAGCAAAGCAAGTTTGCCAGGATGAAGCTACAGATTTTTTAAGTGTGTAATGTTTTACACTTACCTAAAAATAGAGAAATGGACCCTACTTCATAAATAGCTTCATTTTGGCTACCCATGACAGAACAGCTTTCTAAAGAGTAGTTTCAGGGGATGCATTTGCTGAAGGAAGAATGTGAGTGAGTAGTCTTGCTCTGGATGTGCAGGTGAACAGGAGGGACGCAGAAGGCTTCTAAGTAGCTCTGAAAGACCATCTAGTATAATATACTGATCCAATGGACCAGATCCTATGACCATCTAGCAAACGGAACATTTCAAAGGCAAACTCCCTTGACATACTTTGCTGGAAATAGCAATAGCTTGTTTTTGCCTAAGCCTCAGATATGCCAAAATATAAAAGAATTAAATTAAATTCTATCTAAGGAGTATGAAAAAGAAAACTGAAAACGAAAAATCCTAGAGGAATAAGGAATGAAAAAAAAAAATGTTCATAAGCTTCAGTTACGATAAAGAGAGACACTAAAAGGAGGGAAGAGCTATTTCACATGACCTGTTTAAATCCCAACTAGGCCAGGAGCTTAAAGCTCTTTTCTAAGGAACAATGCAAACCTGGCAGCAAAATGCTCCAAATGACCTAATGGGCCTCTTGAATTACTCCATGATTTGAAAGTCATGTGCGTCTGGTGTGTGTCCACCAAGGCTGGGGCACATGTGATGGGACAACTCATCACGGTATTGCCTGGTACCACATGTGAGTATGACAGAGCATGTTTGAAGATAATGAGTCTATTTTTAAAATGTGAGATTTACTATGACTCCTAATCCTACTTTGGAAGTCTGCTTCTCTATTCGTACCAACATGTTTATTTTAATTTTTGTTGTATTTTAGAAACATGAGATTATTCCAAGGAAATAAAGAGAAAGAAAGAAAATATTGGGTCAAAAGAATTTCTGATCATTTGCTAAAGCTTCTAGAGAAAGGAACAGAGACAAAATGATTAGTGTAAGCACACATTACCTGATGGGAACAAATGTGTTTATTTTTTCCAAACTCTGTCAAGATGCCTTTTGTACTCAGCTAAGGCCTTAGAGAAATGTGACATTGCCTTAGCGGCCTGCAGATTAAGTCATACTCTTCCTTGGTCACAGGAAGGCAGAATCAAGTAGGTGTTGTGTTTTGCCTTTCTGTGAAACTCCCCTACATACCTATATTGGCATTGCATTATTACTATACCCATTTTATCTCCTCCAAACTTTTCCTTACATTGCAACCGGAATGCTTTTTCAAAATTGCAAGCCTAACGAACACCCAAAACATGATCATGAAATAAATAATCGATAAGCGGGACTCAATTAAAATTAAAAACTTCTGTTCTGCAAAGATATTATCAGAAGCATGAGAAGAAGACAAGACACAGACTACGAGAACATAGTTTGCAAAAGACACATTTTATAAAGGACTATTATCCAAAATATACAAAATGTCCTTAAAGCTTAACAATTAAAAAAAAATAAACCAACCTGACTCAAAAATGGATGAAAGACCTGAACACATACTCACCAAATATACATATAACAAGCATATGAAAAGATGCACCATACAATATGTCCTCAGGGAAATGCAAATTAAAACAACAATGAGATACCACTACACACCTATTAGAATGTCCAAAATCAGGGTGCCTGGGTGGCTCAGTGGGTTAAGCCACTGCCTTCGGCTCAGGTCATGATCTCAGGGCCTGGGATCAAGTCCCACATCGGGCTTTCTGCTCAGCAGGGAGCCTGCTTCCCTCTCTCTGCCTGCCTCTCTGCCTACTTGTGATCTCTCTCTCTGCCAAATAAATAAATAAAATCTTTAAAAAAAAAAAAGAATGTCCAAAATCCAAAACACTAACACCACCAATTGTGGGGAAGATAAGGAACAATAAGAATGACCATGCACTGGTGTGAACACAAAATAGTATAAACACTTTGGAAAGTAATTTGGTGATTACTCACAATATTAAACATATTCTTACCATACAATCCACCCCCCTAGTAGGTACACAAAGGGTTGACAACATATGTCTACACAAAAACCTATGCATGAATGTTCATAGCAGCTTTATTCATAATTGCCAAAACTTAGAAGCAATCAAGATGTCCTTTGGTAGGTAAATAAATAAACTGTGGTATATCCAGACAGATTTATACATAGGATTTATATGATAGTGAAAATACTCTGTGTAATACTATAGTGATGGGATACATGTCATTATACATTTGTCCAAACCCACAGACTATACAACACCAATAGCAAGTCTTTAATGTAAACTATGAACTTAGAGTGATTATGATGTGTCAATGCAGGTTCACCAATTGTAACTGATGTCTCACTCTGGTGGGGAATGTTGACAATGGGGGTGGCTATGCATGTGTAAGGGCAGGGAGTGTATGGGACATCCCTTTACCTTCTACTCAATTTTGCTGTAAATTGCTGTAAAAATCTAAAACTTCTCTAATAATGGAGTTTTAATGACAATGACAAAATGCAAACCTAAACAGATCACCCATTGTTAATGTAAAGAAAATGTCTTTACATTACATGCTAATGACTCTTAGCATGAAAGCCCTTATATGTAACATGGTTCTGCCCAAGGCCTACCTCCTCAGTCTCATGCTGCCCTTTCCTGCTCATTGCACTTCAAACTCACCTTCTTTTTGTCCTTCAGACTTTATCATAATTTTAAATATGCACTTCTCTGAGAATGTGTTGTTTTCATGTATATGTGTTTGTCACTAGTCTTGAGATCCATAACAATAAAGATCCTATATTCTTAATCATTAAAGCCACTTGAAGGCAGAACAAAGGGTTACCTGGGTGGCTCAGCTGATTGGGTGTCTCTTGGTTTCAGTTCAGGTCTCTTGGTTTCAGTTCAGGTCATGATCTCTAGATCATGAGTTTGTGCCCTGTGATAGGCTTTCCTTTCAGCGCAGAGTCTGCTTCAGATTCTCTCTCCCTTTCCCTCTCCTTCCCTTTTGCCCCTCCCCCTCTTGGGAGTATGAGTGTATGTGTGTGTGCTTGCTCTCTCTCTAAAATAAAAAAATAATAATGAAAATAAAAATAAAGGCAGAACAAAAACTGGATCCTGGGTTTCCTGCTTTCAACACCATTGTACTTTTTACTCCATCCTTTCTCCTCTTCATGTATTTCTAAATCAATTCTGAAACCTTATGTAATTCTCAAGATACACTCTCCAGATAAATTTCCCTAGGTTCCCAGCCATGTTCTAGTTACTCTGATCTGCTCACTCTTTTTACAAAGCAAGCTCTTCCCCACCTCCCTATCATTACTCAAGATCTTCCCATATATTTTGGATTGTTCAAAGCTAAACTGATACTTCATTTCTCTCTCAAATCTTCATTGTACCCTTTGGTGAATTTTCACAGCACATTTGCTTAGTCTGACAGTATTATATCATAGTTTTGCATATTTATTATTTTAACTTCTAGCATTTATTGGAAACTACTTAAAGATGGAGTCCATGAAGTCTCATGATTCTGTATTCCCCACAGTTCCAGCACAGTGTTGAGCAGTACATGATTGGCTGATTTCATAAAAAAGCGTTTCCAGAGGTAACCTGGCTCTTATCACATCTTATCCCAAGAAGAAAAGTTTCATAAATCTTGGGCAAATCTTCTGTCCTCTGAAAAAATAGGAAGTTCTTCCGACGTTGCATTGTCTGTGTGAATCTTCCCCTGAATTCAAAGAAGATTCAGCATGGTCTTTTAGTGGCTTCTTTTGAGCAAAAATATTCTACATTTTGAATTCTATAGCATATATTGCCTAGAGCTCAAATAATAGAAAAAGAGGGAGAGAAGAAACAACACTGTTAAGGAATCTAACAAAATTTTACATATTCCAGCTGTGAAAACAGTACATGCTGCCTTCTGAAGGATGTATATCTGAGTATATTCCTTGGAATGATGCTGGATAGTCATGATAACATAATTTCATGACTGGTCCAATATATTATTCTCCTAATGATAATGTAGTTTCCAGATGATTGTCTCCATAAAAATTATTTTATTGAAAAGTATTTTAAATTTCTTAATTTTAACAACATGTAGGTGGATTGATAGTTCAAAACTTGTGGGTCTGGTTGCCATTATTTGGGCCTTGGGTACCACTATACTAAAAAAACCCCACTCATGTTCCTGTCATCTATTTGAATAGTACATATAGAATATACATATAGAATAGAATAACCAAGAATTAATCTGCAATGGGCTGATTATCCAAGAAATTTCCTGGATATGAACAATAACACCAAGAAAAGCAATAACAGTACCAGTAATCACCAATCAGCAGACTTCTTGAAGTACACCTTTTTAATCCTCTCAGATATCCAAAGAAGTATGGATATTATTCTCCCCATTTTACTGTTAAGAAAACAGGTTCAAAGAGTCCAAACAACTTAACAGGAAAAAAGAGGTCAGAATTTGGATACTCAAAAACAAGTCCTCTATCCACCATAGAAATCAAGTAATTGATAGATCCTAAGAATTCAGAAAGTTTTTAAGGCTAAATGGGCACACTGAGGATTTTACTTTTAATTTTCAATCCCCAAGCATTCAACATAATGGGGAACATATTATGATACATGTTGCAAATATATGAAAAGTTGAAGTTACTTCATTATAAGCAATCATTTTCTCTTTTATTTGTTTTTTTAATTTTTTTTAAGATTTTATTTATTTATTAGTTAGAGAGAGAGAGAGAGAGAGCGAGCACAGGCAGACAGAGAGGCAGGCAGAGGCAGAGGGAGAAGCAGGCTCCTTGCCGAGCAAGGAGCCAGATGTGGGACTCAATCCCAGGACGCTGGGATCATGACCTGAGCCGAAGGCAACCGCTTAACCAACTGAGCCACCCAGCATCCCTCATTTTCTCTTTTAATCACAATAATAAACAACATGTTTTTATACCAACTGACAAAATCTGTGCAGAAGTGACACAAGTGTATTTAGCACAATAATCTTTTCTTTTCTTTTTTTAACTTGTTATTAACCTGTTATGGTTGACCTTCCCTATGAGAGGATTATACATTTCCCCACTAGTGACCTTAAGAGTAGCCATGTGACTTCCTGTGGCAAGGAAATATGAATAGCATTGTCATTGGTTACTTTTGGCTGGAAGCTTGGAGAATTAGCACATGCTCTGCCAACCTCATTTTCCCCTCTTAGCCATGAGACTACAAATGTTCCAGACTGAAACTGCTCTATCAGCCTGGATCCAAAAGGAAAGCAACACTCAACCCTCAATGGATATGCAGCATGAGTAACATACAAACCCTTGTGGACATAAGCCACTGAGACATTGCTTGTTGATTGTTGCAGCAAAACCGAGCCCATCTTAACAGATACATCTTTAGTTACTCTTTCTAACCAATCCCCATTGTATTTGCTTTCTGTTGCAATTATGTTGTATAATAACCAACCTCAAAAGTCAGCATCCTTCAATAACTAGCTCTCATTTCTCACTAAAATGTCTGAAGTTTGGCTATAGATCTCTGTTCTTGGCTGGGATATTTTCCACCCACAGGACTATGGTCTGGGCTCAAAGGCCATTCTATATGTCTCATTCTAGGACCAGTACCTGTCTAAGCCACTCTCTTCTCATGGTGGACAGAATAAATGTAAAAAGTCATTTAAACAATACAAGCACATTTAATCCCTCTGTTTTTATCACACTGCTAACAAAGCACTAAGTCTGTGACTAGGTCCAAAGTCAATGACTGTTCCTCGGGGAAGACTGCAAGGTAGCATGGTACAGTGAAGGAGTGAAAATTGATTGCACTTTTCCAATGTACCACAGCCCACCCACTGGGCCACAAATGTTCACTTTCACACATAGAAAAAACTTATCCCTCTAAGGCCACGAAGTCTCAAAAACAGAATTAGACATAATGTTCCAAATCTTGTGATTACATTGGATCTGCATGTAGTTGCTCTTCACCTAAAGAACTGTGAAACTATAAAGACAATATATCTACTCTTCTACTCCATACACCCAACATAAATGGTGGGAATAGGACAAAATAACTGCAATAAGCATTACCATTTCAAAAGGGGAGAAATGGGAGACAAATACCAGCCACTGGTCTATAGCTATTCTAAGTCACTCTGGACAGTTCCCCCTACCCTGGCACAGAAAATGTGTCTTAATTGGGCCCAAGTCATGCTTATTAGGAGAAACTTTCAAGTCTATTATTTTCCTTGGCTATGGGATCCATTCTTAGGCTGTCCTTCTTCTTCCTTGGCCATATCTGAAGAAGGCATTGGGGAATATCGCCTCATCAGTTGATAAGCAGCTTTCTCAGCCTGCTTACTGGTTGTAGAATTTGCAGGATCAAAAGGTCCTTTTAATTTTATTTTATATTTATTTTTTTTTAATTCTGTTATGTTAGTCCCATACAGTACATCATTAGCTTCTGGAAATAGTGTTCCATGATTCATTGTTTGTGCATAACACCCAGTGCTCACGCAATCTGTGCCTTTCTTAAGATCCATCACCAGGCTCACACATCCTCCCACGTCCCTCCCTTCTAAAAGGTCCTTTTAAATATTAAAGGGTCACTGTCTCTTTTAATCCATGCTGATGATAATTTTTAGCTCTCTCAAAAACTCCTTTTGGTTTCTTTATGGATATCTGTATATTGGATTACACTCTATTCCACCTGGCAAAAGCCACACTACAATTCTTTTTGAGACATCCTTCTTTCTCTGGATTCACAAAGGCAGTACCAGTGAGTTAGTAGAGAGATAATTGGTGTATTCAAAGGGAAGGAAACAGCTGAGTGACTGAAGAATACAAAATTGTCATATATATCTAATAACCTGATTTTTTAACCAAATCAAAGCCTTTACCTTTAAGTGGGAGAATTATAATCTTTTAATGCAATTGTAACTTTAATGTGATTATGACTATATATTTCAGTATATTTGGACTTGTTCTTTCCATCTTGTTTTCTTTACTGTTGTCATTTTTTAGTAAACCATGCCTCTGGATGCTTCCCATGTACCTTTCTTACTCTTGCTGGACTGATTAAATCTCATTTTGTTCTCTTCCTTTGGTGATTTGGAAGATATATATATTAATGTTAGTACACCAATATTCCTCCTTATATTTGTAACATGAATGCTTAAGCATTCTATTAAATATTAAGTCTAAAACAGTACCTGAGTGGCACAGTTGAGTTCATTGACTGACTCTTGGTTTTGACTTAGGTCAGATCTCAGGGTTATGAGATTGAGCCCTGCCTCAGGCTCCACATGCTCAGTGCAGAGTCAGCTTGAGATTCTCCATTCTTCCTCTGCCCCTCCCACTAGTGCTCTCTTTGTCTCTCTCTCTCTAAAATAAATAAATCTAAATAAATAAATGAACAGTATCTGAAATATAGTATGTGCTAAATAAATTTTTAAGTAGTCATGACTACAATTTTAGCACTGTTTAGTTTAATATCACATATTATCATTATTCCTTGTGCTCTACATATTCCCTTTGTATTTATGTTTTTCTTTCACTTTGCTTAAACAATTTTTTCTTTGTTACTTAGTACTTCTTTTAGAATGTTTCTGTGTTTACTAAACATCCTGAGCCTTTGCAAATCTGGAAAAAAAAATTAACTTCTTACCCCCACAAATTATAAACTAGCTTAAGTATAGAATTATGGATCTAAAATTATTTCCCTTTTAGGGGCACCTAGGTGGCTCAGTCATTATGTATCTGCCTTTGGCTCAGGTCATGATCCCAGAGTCTTGCAATCGAGCCCTGCATTGGGCTCCCTCCCAGAGGGGAAGCCTGCTTCTCCCTCTCCCACTCTCCCTGCTTGTGTTCCCTCTCTCTCTGTCAAGTACATAAATAAAATATTTAAAAATAAATAAATAAAATAAATAAAAATATTTCCCTTCTAAACTCTGAAGATATTTCTTCATTTCCTTCTAGTCTCCAATGTTTCCAATGAGAAACTGAACATTAATCTGATTTCCATTTATCATAAGAAATACATTCATTACTTTCTGAATATTTAGAAGTTTTTATTCCTTAGTTTTGAGATTTCACCACATTAAACCTATTTGTAGGTGGGTCTTCTGTTATTCACTTAGCTCTGTACTCACAGGCCATCTGAAAATTCATATATATCTTCATCTCTGGAATTTTTTTCCTATCATTTCTTTGATTATTTCTCACTTTCAGGAACTTCTATAACATTGATATTTAAATTCACACTTACCTCAAGTTTTTTTTTCCATACTTTGCATCTATTTGTCCCTTTATACTATATGCTGAAATTATTTTGCTTAATCTCACAGCTCATTAATTCTTGCTTGAGTCATGTGGACCTGTTATTAAATCTATCTATACAATTCGTTATCAACTATACTGTTTTAATCTCCAAGATTTCTTGTTTCATGGATTAGATATAATTTCTCATCCCACTGGGAGTATTATTTATACTTATTTCTAAGCCCTTTACTGCATATATCATTGGCTTTCTTTTTTGGAGTATTACATTTATTTAGTTCACTGCCACTAATGCATGATGATTCTTAGATGTATGCTCATGATTTCATTTTATTATCCTTGTTCACCTGTTTATAAATATTATTTCTACTTACTATGATCTCTATGTTGCCACCATGGTAAAGAAGTAGGACAATCTACCTAACAAGGAAATATCAGCAAACAATTTTATAGGAGTGAAGACTTTCTTTTCCTTTTATTTTCTTTCTTTTTTTTTTAAGATTTTATTTATTTTGTGACAGAGAGAGAGAGATCATGTGGGAGAGAGGGAGAAAGAGAGATCTCAAGCAAACTCCTTGCTGATCAAGGAGCCCAGTGTGGGGTTTGGGCTTGAGACCTTGAGATCATGACTTGAGCCAAAATCAAGAGCCAGACACGTAACCAACTGA
Organism: Taxidea taxus jeffersonii; assembly: GCA_003697995.1. NCBI lineage: Eukaryota > Metazoa > Chordata > Mammalia > Carnivora > Mustelidae > Taxidea > Taxidea taxus. The sequence goes on from ML093175.1 coordinate 98,364, forward strand.
GTCACCCAGACACTCCCAAGAGTGAAGGCTTTCTATCCTATCTGGGCATTATAATCCACCAAGGACCAGACCTCATCTGTGACCCAAATCTCACACTCACTATTCTAGGAAAAAATATCAGTGGCTTGGTACTCTGGTATTAGTTGTGAAACAATTCATCTGCTTGTCCCTGGATGACATCCCAATTAACTGCTTTCACTTTTCCTCAGGGATTTCTCTGTCCCTTAGATCATAAGTTCTTAAATGTAGAGTCCCTTTAGGAATACCCCCATATATTTTGCATGATCCTATTGTGCAGTTTGAGGACTGTAGTGTCCTCAATCAACTAATTTCATGTTTTATTATAGTCATTCTCTTTGTTTTATGGACTATAAGTCCACAATAAGTCATTATGGACTTATTATTTTCAAATATCTAAGTATTTTCTGTTTAATCTAGGAACTTGAGGTGGAGAAGAATATAAAATCATGTGTTCATTTCTCTATCTTGATCCAATCTCCTCTACAGTCTCAATTAGTTTATACATACTAATTTTACTGTTTTTAATAGGTCATACTAAGATAAACTTTAGATCCACCCAAATCAAAACAATACAAATTATGTATCAGTAGAGTTTAAATGGATGAGTTTTTACTGCTGATAAATGAGGCTCTGTCTATATAGCACCCAAACAAACCTGTCAACTCATGGGGAAAAGAATCAGTCAAACTCATTTTAAGAGACAATGTTTTGATTTTAAATAGTTGCAATGGTGCCATGTAGACACAGACTAAGTTGTACTAGACCTATGAAGTAAATGAAGCAGTTAGAGATTATGTGATGTTCTTCAGGTAATATAGCCAAGTAGCCATTTGATTAAGAAGAGCTCCCAATAAGTATTTGCCCTCTGAAAACTCTTTTGGATTTCTTTTTCAGCTCATTCAATCAATTTATGACTTTGTGCAGAGAGCCAAGAGAATGTATCATGCACCACCCTGTGAACTAAGGAACATTTAGTTCACATACCCTCCAGCTATTGCTTTAACAAGCAGCAGCAACACTATAGCAGAAATTATCTCCAATAGTATTAATTCTCCTTAATATATAACATGTGGCCAGGCAACATGACCCTTCTAAAGCTGTGTTTTCTAGAACACTGTGCTTAATAAACTCTTCTCTAAGAACATATTATGAATAATCAATGATAATCTGCTCCTCATTGCCCCTAAAAATGCTCAAAATGTAGAATACCATCTTTGCCAGAAATATCTCTCCATTTTTAAACTATTATATAAAGAAGAGATTTGATTCATGATATCTTAAATTTTGATGTGAGAAAGTAAGAAACTATTTGAAAAATAATACTTCTGGTTTGGTGTAGTGGACATCTGTGGTCTCAACATCTGTGCTGGAGGCAGAATCTCAGCATGGACAAAAAGGGAATATCCTTGCAGTCAATTAGATACATCAGGATTTTTGATGAAAAGAAGCAATTCTTCCAATAACAAAGGCTGTTATTCTTCTTTCAAATAACAGCACGAAAGCAATTCTTTCACAGAGAATCAAGCCATATTGCTGAAATACCCACAAAATCTATTATTATCCAGTATCCAAAGAAGAGAGTTCCTTCCCACTAAATAGTAAAACGATATATGGATTCAATCTACAAAGTTTTCTAAATTAGAAATGATTTCTTCAGAGGAAATATAGGAAAGACTTTGGAATGCAAGAGAATACATTTCAGAGAAATGAGACAGATCTATACCACATGGGAAGAGCCTTGTGGCACTAATAGCATCAAGCTTGTTTGTTACAGAGGGAACATGTTGCTACCCAAAAGGACAGCAAAGCGAGGGAAAATGACAGAATGTTGCTTCATGGGCACTGTTTTCTTTTGTTTTGTTTTTTAATGCTCATATAATGAAACCTTATCTAGACTTATAGCCTAATTTTTCTCATTTGTAACCCTGTGTGGCAGTAACAAAACATGTGCAAGATATAGATAGATAGATAGATAGATCTCAGCAGTATGAGTTTGCATAGACACATGTTCCTACCTGAAATTATTTTCCTTTTATGAATGAACAGCACCACACTCTGATCATAAATCTATTTATTTTTTAGTGTTAAACCCACTAGGGAGGGACTGTATCCAAATGACTGGTGAACTATACCCTCTATATTGATATACAATATAGGAACAAGAGGGGAAAATGAGAACCAGATTCTCCCAGATCCTAAGTTACTCCCTCATATAAATTAAGCAGTCTTTTAAGTTCAGTCTTATAGAGATATTTTCCATTACCTACCAGACCTACTAGAAAAATACCAAGCATTAGAAATATTTGTATTATTATAAGTGTCACCAAATCATTTTCAACATTCAAGTGCCTGGAAATTCTAACTTCAAATTTTGATTTTTTAAACATCTCTTAATGATCCCTTATACAAAATGAAGTGTTATATTATTGTCCCTCCTTAAATTCAGCCTTCTCCAGTCTATTATTTTTCTGTTCATTCAAATTGCTTCTTCACATGAAAGCTTCCTTTAAAGTTTGTATTTCTTTCTATGAATAGACACTTGAAACCTGATAGCATGGCTTCTGGATCTACAAGTGCATATAGTTTATATTACTAGTACTTTACAAAGTCTAAATATATTCTCAACTGAAGCCATATAACCACAATAATCTCTAGAAAAAAATCTTCTCTTATCAGTCTCCACTGACAAAAAATTTATACATATATTAGATATATATATTTTGAACCAAATTCTGTCAGTTTCCATTCTATTTTCCTAAATGCTTAATGTAGTAAATAGGTCATTTTTAGCATTGAGTTATATATTGATGAAAGATTCTTGGGACTGCTCTGACTACTCCTAGATAGGGGAAATTTGGTACTTAGGAGTTTCAGGAAAAATACCTAAATGGTACCTTTATGTCCTAAATTCACCCAAAGACATAAACATACTATTGAAATGAAAGCTTAAGGGACGCCTGGGTGGCTCAGTTGGTTGGGCAGCTGCCTTCGGCTCAGGTCATGATCCCAGCGTCCTGGGATCGAGTCCCACATTGGGCTCCTTGCTTGGCAGGGAGCCTGCTTCTCCCTCTGCCTCTGCCTGCCTCTCTGTCTGCCTGTGCTCTCTCTCTCTCTCTAACTAATAAATAAATAAAATCTTGAAAAAAAAAAGAAAAGAAATGAAAGCTTAAAATGGACAAATAAACATACCTAGGTCAATTAACACCTACAGCTCATTTCTCAAAAGAATTCTATATGATAGGAGATAAATCACTACCATTTCATCAGTTAGGGGAAAGGAAATGAGATTTAAAAATTGGTCTATATGAAAAAAAGAGATACAGAGAGACCAGAGAGCAAGAAGAATAACAGAAATGGAAGGGATAGGAGTAGGGGGTTCATGAAAAAACCTGGCCTATAGGTAAGCTTTTCTGCAAACTGGCTAAGTCCACCATGGTGTCTGGATACTTCTTGGCAGACAGAGCAGGCAGCTGCAGTCTTCTCCTCAATTCTTAAAACAGACTAGGTTGACCACAGATTTTAATACACAGCTGAGGACACTATTTTCACTGTATATCTTTTCATTATTGGTAATCACTAAATTGTGTAAGCAAAGGCAAGGAAGACCTACTTTTGCTCTGATAAGAACTATCTGAAGCTACTAGCTCTTAGCTAGGGTACTTCCAAAGTCATTCTTTACACATTTTTCAGCAGTAAAGAGAAGCAACTAGATCTAGCTCCTGGTGTTCAAATATTCTTATCTAACAGGTATGCTTAGATTCTTAACTTAACCACATTTTTTACTGCCCATTACAAACTACAGAACTTCATTCTAAAAATGTAAAACACAGATACGGCTTCTCCAAGCCAAATCTAAGCAGCATATTGGTGGCAGTCGGATCAGTCTTCAGGGCATACAGTGCTGACAAAGCTGGCAATGTAATGAAGGGCCTTTTAGATGTGCTTTCCAGGCTAACTGAAAAATAATATTAGATATGTGAAAACTCCCTCATTGTGTATGAATGTATCTCAAAGCATGGGGGCCTATGAGGCCAAATGGATAACAGCAGCAAGACTCTGCTCTGGGCATTACTAGAGCTCTGTAATTCCAAAATCTAGGGAAGAACTTCCATGCACCAGACAGCAAAAGTGATGTTCAGAAAATATCATTCTCACAGGCATCCAGCTTTAAGCCCTACCAAGTCTGAGTAGAACAGAGGAGAGAGGGCACTTAAGCTATTGAAAATATGTTTGTCTCTCACATGAAAAAGCAAGGTTGGAAAAGAACCAAATTTTCATTCTCCAGTGAAAATAAACAGTTTTGTCCACACTTTGTCTCTTATGTTTGCAAGCCAATGAAGACTCTGAACACTTACCCTCTAGCTCTGATTAGAAAAGTAAGAAAAATGAAACTCAATTTCATAAGAGGTCCTAGATTCAAAGTTAGAAATACTCCAGGGACAGCCAGTTCATGAATGGTCACAGAGTCTTCAAGTGCCAAGTAAAAGAGCAGACCACACAAAACACTTTCACTCTCTTTATCTACTAAGTCAGGAAGTTATTTCTTATTGAGTGTTGGAATTTGGAATATCTCTTTAGCACTCTCCTTCTTTCCCTCCATACCATCGCATGAAGAAAGTATGAATCCCATCTCACATCTCAGCAAAAACGGAATTTCTGACAAGGTGATTTTTACATGATAACTCCCTCTATATCGATATGGTAAACATGCATATTTTCCAAAGAGTGCCCCCAAAAGAAAAGTCACCTACAATACTGCCACAGAAGGCTTTCCTTGAAAGGTTCTTTCTCTTCTCAATTTACTACATTCAATTATATATCAATTCTTGTTTCTTTTCTCTAGCAATGACTCTTTTTTTTTTTCTGTTTGCTGTATTACAAACAAAGATGACTTTCATCATTTCCACAAACTAGTGGAATAGTTTCCTAGTTTCTTTCCCTCATTAGTACTTCCTCCTTTTCAATCTACTCCTTCCTATCCTAGATCTGCCATTCTACAGGTTAGCTTCATTCCCCTGTTCACAAACCTTCAGAAGTTCTCTACTGCTTTTCAAATAAAGCTCAGATCCTTTTTACTCAGCACTAAATGTCATCATGCTCTTAATCACTACTTTTCCAGGCTTCTTCACATTTCTTGTACCCTATATTCCAGTAACCCTGGCATGTACACATATCATGAACATGCATCACTTTTCCTGTAATTTTTTCATAGTGGTGGGACAAGAAGAAAGGGTGAATTGCTCACTAACTCTTAGACTTCCACTTAGAAATGTCTTAGTGGCCAACACAAGCTGTATCTTCAAGGAGGCAGTGAAAGACAAACATGGGATAAGCCCAATAAAAGAAAAAAACTGGAGTAGTGGTGAGCATACCTGATGATCACCACACTCTAAAATCATGAGGCATTTGTTAAATGGATATAGTTTATGAGAAATAATTAAAGATGAATCTAACAAAATAAGTGTGAGATTTTTGTGCTGAGTACTATTAGAAAATCCCATGAGAAATTTTAAAAAGCTTAAATGAATGGACAGAGATACTGTGTTCATTCATTGGAACTCAGTATTGTTTAGACATCAATTTTCTCTAAATTTACCAACAGATTTATCATATTTACAAACAAAATGGCAACAAATTTTTTTGTAAAAATTTACAAGTTGGTTTTAAACTTATACAACAGCAAAGGACATAGCATAGGTAAAAAAAATAATAATAATTTTTAAAAAGAAGACCAAATTTGGAGAATCCACACTACCTGACTTTAATATTTATATAAGGCTATAGAAATCAAGGTAGTGTGATACTGTCATAAAGATTAGATCTACAGATCAACAAAATGGAATGGAGAACTTAAATATAGATCTACACAAATATGGTCACTTTATTTTTGACAAATCGTGCAAAGGTAATTCACTGCAGATAGGATACTCTTTCTAAAAACTACGCCATAACAACTGGAAATTTATATACCACAAGGGAAAAAAATAATTTCCATGTTTACCTGAACCTTATATAAGAATTGACTGCAGATGAATTATAGACCTAAATTATTTTTTTAAAAATCTGAACCATAAAGGAAAAAAAATTGACAAATTAGATGACCTCACAGAAATTATAAACTTAAGCTCTTCAAAAGATAATTTAAAAATTAAAACATAGGGGCGCCTGGGTGGCTCAGTGGGTTAAGCCTCTCTGCCTTCGGCTCAGGTCATGATCCCAGGGTCCTGGGATTAAGCCCTGCATCGGGCTCTCTGCTCAGCGGGGAGCCTGCTTCCCTTCCTCCTCTCTCTCTACCTGTCTCTCTGCCTGCTTGTGATCTCTGTCAAATGAATAAATAAAATATTAAAAAAATAAAATTAAAACATAAGCAACAGTCAGGAAGAAAATATTTGCAATATCCACACTGGATAAAAGACCTGAATCTAGAATATTTTCTAAAATATAGAATATATTTTAGATATATTTATATTTATACATTTATATTTATATTATATATAAAATCTAGAATATATTCTAAAACTTTTGGAGTGATGTCACCAAGATGGTGACATAGGTTGTTCCCAACTTCACTCTCCCTCACAAAAACAACAACTATTCAAGAACAAGACCCCACTGAGAGAACCCTAGAGTATAGGGATAATGCTTAAGTAGCCCTCTGCACCACACAGACCAAGACTGCATTAGAATAAGAGAAGCAGCTACATACTGAACACACTGCTCCTCCCCTAGGCCAGTGCACCATCATGGGAAGAGGTCTCCCCTGAGCCTCCAGGGAAAAAAAAAAAAAAAGAGAAGCCAGTGGATACAACAAGCCCACCCCCCAAGACTATGTGCCACTTGCCAGAGTCCCTAATCTGATCTTGCACTACAGATATTGCAAAAGGATCTGCCATGCTTAACTGCTAGAAATCTATGATGAAGAAAGAGGGAGCACCTGAGATAACCAGCAGACGGATCTTATAAGGTAGAATTAATATTTTCAGTACCCAAGTTAATAATTCCAACAGCAATTTTGCTTATCTGTAGAACCAAGTCAAGGGCATACTCTGACCAGAGAATTTGGCACATATGGGTCTGCCAGATGCAGATCTTCAAATAAGGAGTTTTGTAGGCCTGAGAGCCTGGTTTGCCCAAGAAGCTGAAATATAGACTAATTGCACTGCTGAGAATGTCTTCTAACCCCATATGACCAAAAGGGCTGGAAACAACTTTTAGAAGCTGTGCTAGCCCAGCTGTGCTTGAAACAAGAGGAAGGCAAGGAGAGTTGACTGCCATCCCCCCCACACACCCCTGAGAAAAGCCAGTATGAGACATGGAGTATTACTATGCTACCAATAGGCAAGGGCATAAATTTAGCCAAAGTTGAAGGTAGCTCCCAGCTCCTCCTAACTGGAGAGCCTGTTTGGAAAATTAAGAGTAACCTAAAGGAACCTCCCTCCCCACCAAGCAGGCAAGGGAGCTGAGACATATCCCCACTCACTGTAGAGTCTTCTGACCCCATCTGACCTGAAAAGCAGGAGATAATTTCTGTAAAGCAAAGTAAGTGACCCTGTTTCATCAGGTAACTTGGGGGTACAGGTTGGTTTGAGTTAATACAACAAAGAACTTTATTGACTTTAGAGCTGCTTCTCTCACTGCTCAGGCAGGGAATATAATTCATAGTCTTGCTCACTGCAAAATGTAACCTTCAGCCTGTTAAACCAAGAGAACTAAAACACATGGGAAAAATCATAGCCCATTCAGTAGTCTTATGTTTACTGGTACTTGGACACAGAGCATAGCCCATGGCTTCCCCAATCTGCAGAGCAAAACTGGTGGCCTCACATGACCAGGAAATTCAGTACACACTCTGGACTGATTCAGGTGCCCAAGCAATAAGCTCTCTGGATCCCACCATTCTCCCCTGCCAGAGCAGGGAAGCTAATTCATAACCCCATCTACTAGTGAGTATATTACTCAGTCCCTAATATCTAGTAAGCCTTACCAGAGAATCAAAGCAACCATGAAGCCCGTCTTACAGTCTCACATGGACAGGGAAACAAGCCAGCAATCCTATCCAACTGTTCTCAGTGATAGACACAATCCCCATCCCTAACCTGAGAACTTGAACAGCTGCCTCACCCACAAAATAGACCATAAAGCAGGCCCCGTGAGCCCAAGGACATTACTAGTAGCCACACCCAGAAGCCCAAATTGAGCTGACTGGTGAAAAACTATCTCTGCCAAAGCAAATCTATAAAGTCTAAAAGAGGATCCCAATTACTCAAATGCACAGATACCAATGTACGGATTAGGGATCATGAAAAATCAGGTAAATATGACATCACCAAAGGAAACAACTGATAAAATTCCAATATGACCTTAAAAAAAATGGAGCTCTATGAACTGTCAAAGAATTCAGAATGATAAATCCTCTTAAGAAAGTTTAGTGAAATATAAGAAGACACAGACAACCAAACAAACTTAGGAAAACAATGCATGAACAAAATGAGAATTTTAACAAGGAACAAGCAACCATCAAGAAAGAAAGAAATCTCAGAGGTGAAAAATACAGTAACTGCTGAAAAATACAATAACTGAAGAATTCAACAGAGAGTTTCAAAAATAGACTCAATCATGTTGAATAAAGAATCAGTGACCTGGATGATAGGACATTGGAAATTACCCAGTCAGAGGAGTAAAGAGAAAAAAGAATGAGAAAGGGTAAAGAAAGGCTATGGAATGTATATATAAGACACAAAAAAATAGGAATAATGGCTGAAAACTTCCCAAACCTGAAGAGAAATGGATATCCAGATTCACAAGGCCCAAAAGATGCCAAATAGGTTAAACATGAATAAGTGTACACCAAGATATATACTTACATTGTCAAAAATCAGGAAAAGGGAGAATTTTAAGGCCTGAAAGAAGAAAGACAGAAGTTACATATAAGAGAACCTCCATAGCTAAAGTAGATTTCTCAACAGAAACTTTTCAGACCAGGAAAAAAAGGGATGACATATTCAAAATACTGAATGAAAGTAACTGTCCAACAAGAATTCTATACCTTGCAAACCTGTCCTTCAGAACTGAAATTAGGGATAAAGACTCTCCCAAACAAACAAAAGCTGAGAGAGTTCATTACCACTATACTTGCCTTACAAGAAATGTTAAAGGGAATCTTTAAGTGGAAGTAAAATAATGTTAATTAACATCATAAAAATTTAAAAAGGTACCATATATTTCATTGGTAATGGCAAATATATAGTCATAGTTAGATTCTGCAATACAGCAATTCACTTGAAACTCTAAAAAATAGTAAAAATAATGATAACTACAATAATCTGCTACTAGTCACACAATATTAAAAACATGTAAATTTTAACAGCAGTATTCCTAAAATTAAAGTGTAAAGTTTACTAATTCTAATGAAGCCAACTTGCTTCAGTTTAAAACACGGTGTTATAAACTTAATATATTTTAGGTAAGCCTCATGGTAACTATAAGTGATAGTCTTACAGTAACTACACAAAAGAACACAATTAAGAAGTTATAGTATACTGATACCAAAAAACGTCAAAACCCAAAAAAGGCAGGATAAAAAGGAACAATGGAGCTACAAAATAACCCGAGAATAATTTAAAAAATGCAATAGTAAGTACTTCCCCATCAGTAATTAAATCCAAACCTCTTAAGGTGTAGGGCCATACATGACTCATTTTGTCCTTATTTCCTATCTTCCCTCCACCCCCACCCCTTGTGCATCACTTTTCCTTCTTTGTGCACACAATATTTGTTGAATAAAATGAATAAATGAAACATTAAATTCTCCAATTAAAAGAGAAAGGCTGAATGGATTTAAAAAATGAGATCAAACAATAGGCTGCCTACAAGAGACTCACTTTAGCCTTAAAGACATACAGAATGAGAGTGAAGGGAAGGAAAAAGATATTTTAAACAAATGGTAAACCCTAAAAAAGCAGTGGTAGCTACACTGGTATCAGACAAAATAAAATTTGAACTAAAAATGGTAAAAAGATACAAAGAAGCTCATTATGTAACAATAAAGGGACCAATCCATCAAGAAGATATAACAATTGCAAATATTTATATGCACAATAGTGGAACACCTAAATATATAAAGCAAAAACTAATAGAACTAAAAGGAGAAATAAAAAGTAATACAATAATAGTTGGAGAACTTAATAACTCACTCTCAGTAATGAATCTATTATCCAACAGGGAATCAATAAGAATAGAAAATATTTGAACATCCCTATAGACTAAGTGGACATAACAGACATATACAAAACATTCCACCCAACAACAGAAGAATATATATTTGTCTCAAACACAAATGGAACATTTTCTAGAACCAATAATAAGTTAGGTAACAAAACAAATCTGAGCAAATTCAAGAAGAATGAAATCATACCAAGTATCTTCCCTGACCATGGTGGCATGAATCCAAAATCAATAACAAAAGGAAAACTAGAAAATTCATAAACATATTAAAGTAAACAACACTCTCCTGAACAACCTAATGGATCCAAGAAGAAATTAAAAAGGAAACTAAAAAGTTGCTTGAGACAAACAAAAATAAAACACAACAAACCAGAATCTGTGGGATGCAGCAAAAGCAGTTTTAAGCAGCAAGTTTGCAGCATCAAGTGCTTAAATTAAGAAGCAAGAAAGATCCCAAATAAACAACCTAACTCTGTGCCATAAGTAATGAGAAAAAGAATAGCAAAGTGAACCCCAAATTAGCAAAAGAAAGTAAATTATAAAGGTTAGAGCAGAAATAAATAAAAGAGGGGGGGGAAAGAGAGAAAAGATTAACGAAACTAAGAGTTGTTTCTTTTAAAAGATAAACAAAAGTGACAAACCCTTAGCTACAGTAAATAAGGTAAAAAGAGAAAGGACCCCAACTGACAAAATTATAAATGAAAAAGGAGAAATCACAACTGATACCACAGAAATTTAAAGGATTATAACAGAAGCAACTATATGCCAACAAACTGGACAACCTAGAAAAAATGAAAACATTCTCAGAAACCTACAACTTGACAAGACCAAATCAGGAAGAAATAGAAAATATAAATAGAGGGACATCTGGGTGGCTCAGACTGAATAAGTAATCAAAAATCTTTCAACAAATAAAAACCCTGCGCTAGATGACTTCACCAGTAAATTTTACCAAATATTTAATGAAGAATTAACACCTATTCTTCTCAAACTCCTTCAAAATATCAGAACAGAGGAAACACTCCCAAACTCATTTTATGAGACAAGTATTAACCTGTTACCATAACTGGAGAAGGACACTACTACAAAAGAAAACTATAGGCCATTATGTCTCATAAAAAGATATAAAAATTCTCAATAAAATATGAGCAAACTGAATTCATAGCACATTAAAAGGATCACTCACCATAATCACATGGGATATATCCATAGAATGCAAAGATGGTTCAACACATGATAATCAGTCAATGTGATACATCACATTAATAGAAGAAAAAAATCATGTGATCATCTAAATAGACACAGAAAAAGACATTTGACAAAATTCAACATCCATTCATAATATAAACTTCTGATAAATTAGTCAAAGAAGGAACATATTCACTTAGAGTTCACACTTGAAGTTCTAGGTAGAGCAATAAGGTAAGAAAAAGAAATAAAAAGTATCAGCATTGGAAAGGAAGAACTCTCTCTATTTGCAGATCACATGATTTTAAAAAATAGAAAACCCTAAATCTCAAACAAAAAGCTGTTAGATCTCATTAATTCAATAAAGTTGCAAGATACAAAATTAACATACAAACTCTGTAGAATTTCTATACACTAACAATGAATTTTCTGAAAAAGAAGTTTAAAAATTGATAACATTTACAATAATATCAAAAACAATAATATACTTAAGAATAAATTTAACAGAGGAGTAAAAAATCTCTAAAAACCATAAAATATTGATGAAAGGAAACAAAGAAAATACAAGATAAACTCAATAGCAAAAAACAAATAACCCAATTTAAAAATGGGCAAGAACCTGAATAGACATTTCTCCAAAGGAGATTTACAAAAGACTAAAGATACGTCAAAATACCAACATCACTAGTCATTAGGAAAATACAAATTAAAATCACAACGAGATGTCACCACATTCCTGTTAGAAAGGCCATCATCAAAAAGACAAGAGAGGTCAAATGCTGGTGTAGATGAGGAGAAAGGGTGAATCCTTCTGCATTGTTGAGGGGATAGTGACTTGGTACAGCCACTATAGAAAACAATACAGAGGACCTTCAAAAACTTAAAAGTAGAACTACTGTATTATCCAGTAATTCCACTTCTGGGAATATATCCAAAGGAAATGAAAACACTAACACAAAAAGCTATCTGTACCTTGTGTTCATAATAGCATTATTTAAAATAACCAAGACATGGAAATAACCTAAGTGTACATAAATGTCGATGACTGAATAAAGAAATTGAGATACACATATATCATTAAACATATCCACACATATGCATTGGAACATTATTCTGTCATAAAAATGAGGAAAGACTACCGTTTGTGATAAACATGGATGGACCTTAATGAAATTATGCTAAGTGAAATAAGTCAGGCAGAAAGTAAATGCCATATGATCTCATTTATATGTGGCATCTTAAAAAAAATCTTATCATAAAAGGGATCAGACTTGTGGTTGCCAGAGGCAGAGGGTGAGATAGGGGAACTGGAGGAAGGTGGCCAAAAGATACAAACTTCTACTTAGAAGATAAATAAGTACTATTTTTTAAAGAGTTTTTTATTTATTTGACAGACAGAAATCACAAGTAGGCAGAGAGGCAGGCACAGAGAGAGGGAGAGGCAGGCTCCCTGCTGAGCAGAGAGCCCGATACGGGGCTTGATCCCAGGACCCTGAGATCATGACCTGAGCCGAAGGCAGAGGCTTAACCCACTGAGCCACCCAGGCACCCCGATAAATAAGTACTATTAATGTAATGTGTCAACATGATGACTACAACTAACACAGCTGTAGGATACATAGGAAGTTGTTAAAAGAATAAGTCCTAAGAGTTCTCATCACAAGATTTTCTTTCTTTTTTTTCTTCTTTCTTTCTTTTCTTCTTACTGTATCTATGTGAGAAGATGGATGTTTGTTGAGCCTATTATGGTAGGCATTTCATAATATATGTAAATGAAATAATGACACTATATACCTTAAACTTATACAGTGATGTATGTAAATTATTTCTCAATAAAAATGAAAAGAAAAACTTTTATAACTTATTAAGACAAAAAATATATAGAGATGGGTAAAAACTTTCAAAAAGAATTCACAAAAAAAAGATATACAAAAAGAAAAGAAAAACATAAAATGTTGCTCAATATAATTAGTCCTTACAGAAATGCCAGTTCAAACCACAATAAGACACCATTAACTTTCACTAGAATAGCTTTTTAAAAAATGATCAAACTAAGTGCTAGTGTGGATGTGGAGCAACTGGAACTTATTGTTGGTAGGAATACAAAATGGTAAAGCCACTCTGGAAAAAAATTTGGCAGTTTCTTATTAATTGAAATATATACTTAAAACTTAAGAATCCTACTATTAGGTATTCACACTCCCAAAAAGAAAACATATAAATGAAAATGCATCTATGTTCACATAAATACTCATATGTGATTGTTCGTAATGACCAAAAATTGGTCACAATCCAAATATCCTTAACTGGTGAATGGATACACAAATCAAGATGCATCTATATAATGGAATACTACTCAGTGATAAATAGGAACAAAAACTACTGATACATGTAATGACACAGCCAAATCTCAAATATATTATGCTAAGTGAAATTAACTAGACACCAAAAATCATGTACTCTATGGGTCTATTTATATAATATTCTGGAAAAGGCAAAGTTTTAGGGGTAAACACCAGATCAGTGGTTGGGATTGAGAGTGTGAGATAGAGATTTTCTGCAAATGGTCACAAGATATATCTTTAGGGTGGTAATAATGGTCTATATCCTGACTGAAATGGTGATGGCATGACAGTGTACATTTGTCAAAACTCAAACTGTACATTTAAAAGGGATTAAGTTTGGGACGCCTGGGTGGCTCAGTTGGTTGGGTGGTTGCCTTCGGCTCAGGTCAGGATCCCAGAGGGATCGAGTCCCACACTGGGCTCCTTGCTCGGCAGGGAGCCTGCTTCTCCCTCTGCCTCTGCCTGCCTCTCTGTCTGCCTGTGCTCTCTCTAATAAATAAATTAAAAAATCTGAAAAAAAAAGGATTAAGTTTTATAATATATATCTCAATAAACATGACTTTAAAAGCATATAAAGATCTTTTTAAAGATTTTATTGATTTATTTCAGAGAAAGAGAGAGAAAGGGCACACTAATGGGGGTAAGAGGCAGAAGGAGAAGCAGGCTCCCCGTTGAGCAAGGAGCGTGATGCAGGACTTGATCCCAGGATCCTGAGATCATGACTTGAACTGAAGGCAGGTGCTTAAACAACTGAGCCACCCAGGTATCCTGCATATAAAGACTTTTAAAACACAAAGGGCAGGGAGGAGTCAAGATGGAGGAGAAGTAGGAGGCTGAGACGACATCAGCCAGCAGGAGATCAGCTAGATAGCCTATCAAACCATTCCGAACACCTACAAATCCAACAGGAGATCGAAGAGAAGAAAAACAACAATTCTAGGAACAGAAAATCGACCACTTTCTGAAAGGTAGGACCAGCGGAGAAGTGAATCCAACGCGACGGGAAGATAGACCCCAGGGGGAGGGGCCGGCTCCCGGCAAGTGGCGGAGCACAAAATCAGAACTTTTAAAAGTCGGCTCCATGGAGGGACATCACTCCAGAGGCTAAACTGGGGTGAAGACCTCACGGGGACAACGTGGACTCAGGTCCCACGGGGTCACAGAAGGATCGGGGGTGTCTGAGTGTTGCAGAGCTCACAGGTATTAGAGTGGGAAAGTCGGCTGTGGAGACAGAGCCGAGATTTCCTAGTGGTCTGTGACACGGACCGGTGCTCTGTGGCACTGGCCGGTGCTCTGTGCGAGGGGTCCCCACAAGATCCGGGGAGTCTCCGACCCGGGAGAGCTCAGGGATCTACGGGGTCCGGAGACTCCAGGTGGGACTCTGCCAGAGACAGAGACGCTTGGTCACAGGCTGGGTGAGCTCGGAGCACTCCCAGAAGCCAGTGAGACGGGATAGCTTAGGCACGATTTTCTCTGAGCGCGGTCTGCGGGCCCGCGGTGTCTGCAGCCGGACGTGCGCGCGCACTCTCCGGCGCAAACGTGGGCTAGGGAGACTGGAGGGATTAAACGCTTTTCTCTGAAGGCGCACTGAAGACTGGGGCCCCAGCTCTTGGCTCCTCTGAACCACAGATTGGGAGGCCGCCATTGTCATTCCCGTCCTCCAGAACTCTACAGAAAGCGCGTTCAGGGAACAAAAGCACCTGAAAGCAAACCTGAGAGGATTACTTAGCCCAGCCCCTGGTAAGGGCAGTGCAACTCCGCCTGGGGCAAAGACACCTGAGAATCACTACAACAGGCCCCTCCCCCAGAAGATCAAAGAAATACAGCCAAGACCAAGTTCACTTAACAAGGAGAACAGCGGATTCTTATCTGGACAAAATGACAAGGCGGAAAAACTCACCACAAAAAAAAGAGCAGGAGACAGGACCAAAGGCTAGGGACCT
>ML093176.1:0-19683 GCA_003697995.1 Taxidea taxus jeffersonii
CTGATATAAGGATTGCCACCCCAGCTTTCTTCTGATGTCCATTAGCATGGTAAATTGTTTTCCACCCCCTCACTTT
Source organism: Taxidea taxus jeffersonii (assembly GCA_003697995.1). NCBI lineage: Eukaryota > Metazoa > Chordata > Mammalia > Carnivora > Mustelidae > Taxidea > Taxidea taxus. Next base: position 77 of record ML093176.1, read on the forward strand.
CAATCTGGAGGTGTCTTCAGGTCTAAAATGAGTTTCTTGTAGGCAGCATATGGATGGGTTTTGTTTTTTTATCCATTCTGAAACCCTATGTCTTTTGATTGGGGCATTTAGCCCATTTACATTCAGGGTAACTATTGAGAGATATGGATTTAGTGCCATTGTATTGCCTGTAAGGTGATTGTTACTGTATATTGTCTCTGTTCCTTTCTGATAATACTTTTAGGGTCTCTCTTTGCTTAGGGGACCCCTTTCAATATTTCCTGTAGAGCTGGTTTGGTGTTTACAAATTCTTTCAGTTTTTGTTTGTCCTGGAAGCTTTTTATCTCTCCTTCTATTTTCAATGATAATCTAGCTGGATAAAGTATTCATGGCTGCATGTTTTTCTCATTTAGTGCTCTGAATATATCATGCCAGTTCTTTCTGGCCTGCCAGGTCTCTGTGGATAAGTCTGCTGCCAATCTAATATTTTTACCATTGTATGTTACAGACTTCTTGTCCCATGCTGCTTTCAGGATTTTCTCTTTGTCGCTAAGACTTGTAAATTTTACTATTAGATGACGGGGTGTGGACCGATTCCTATTGATTTTGAGGGGTGTCCTCTGCATCTCCTGGAATTTGATGCTTGTTCCCCTTGCTATATTAGGGAAATTCTCTACAATAATCCTCTCCAGTATACCTTCTGCTCCTATTTCTTCTTCTGGAATCCCAATTATTCTAATGTTGTTTCGTCTTATGGCATCACTTATCTGTCAAATTCTCCCCTTGTGGTCCAGTAGTTGTTTGTCTCTCTTTTGCTCAGCTTCTTTATTCTCTGTCATTTGGTCCTCTATATCACTAATTATTTCTTCTGCCTCATTTATCCTAGCAGTAAGAGCCTCCATTTTTGATTGCACCTCATTAATACCTTTTTTTATTTCAATTTGATTAGACTTTAGTTCTTTTATTTCTCCAGAAAGGGCTTTTATTTCTCCTGACAGGGTTTCTCTAATATCTTCCATGCCTCTTTCGAGCCTGGCTAGAACCTTGAGAATCGTCGTCCTGAATTCCAGATCTGACATATTACCAATGTCTGTATTGATTAGGTCCCTAGCCTTCGGTCCTGCCTCCTGTTTTTTTTTTTTTGTGGTGAGATTTTCCACCTTGTCATTTTGTCCAGATAAGAATCCGCTGTTCTCCTTGTTAAGTGAACTTGGTCTTGGCTGTATTTCTTTGATCTTCTGGGGGAGGGGCCTGTTGTAGTGATTCTGAAGTGTCTTTGCCCCAGGCGGAATTGCACCGCCCTTACCAGGGGCCGGGCTAAGTAATCCTCTCAGGTTTGCTTTCGGGAGCTTTTGTTCCCTGAACGCTTTATGTAGAGTTCTGGAGGACGGGAATGAAAATGGCGGCCTCCCAATCTCCGGTTTGGAAGAGCTCGGGGCCCCAGTCTTCAGTGCACCTTCAGAGAAAAGCGTTTAATCACTCCCGTCTCCCCAGCCTCCAGCCGCGCTTGGAGAAAATTGTGCATAACCAGTCCCGTCTCACTGGCTTCTGGAAGTGCTCTGAGCTCACCCAGCCTGTGACCAAGTGTCTCTGTCTCTGGCAGAGTCCCACCTGGAGTCTCCGAACCCCATAGATCCCTGAGCTCTTCCGGGTCAGAGTCTCCCCGGATCTTGTGGGGACCCCTCGCACAGAGCATCGGCCTGTGTCACAGAGCACTGGCCTGTGTCACAGACCACGGCTCTAGGAAACCTCGGCTCTGTCTCCACAGCCGGCTTCCCCGCTCTAATACCTGTGTGCTCTGTGACACTCAGACACCCCGATTCTTCCGTGACCCTGGAGGACCTGAGTCCATACTGCCCCCAGTTTAGCCTCTGGAGCGATGTCCCTCCGTGGAGCAGACTTTTAAAAGTCCTGATTTTGTGCTCCGCTGCTTGCCAGGAGCCGGCCCCTCCCCCTGGGGTCTATCTTCCTGTCACGTTGGATTCACTTCTCCGCTGGTCCTACCTTTTAGAAAGTGGTCGATTTTCTGTTTCTAGAATTGTTGTTTTTCTTCTCTTCATTCTCCTGTTGAATTCGTAGGTGTTCGGAATGGTTTGATAGGCTATCTAGCTGATCTACTGTCTGATGTCATCTCAGCCTGCTACTTCTCTGCCATCTTGACTCCTCCCCCGAAAAATTATGTTTTAATAACACACCTCTGTGGGTGTTAAATTCTAAATTTGATTGTTTTTAAATGTTTGCTTGCCTAAGCTAGACAACTTGAGGTAAACTTCAGAGAAGTTGCACAATAGCTCGTTTAGACGATCTTGCTTTTGCTAGTCAGTCAACCCCAGATATAAAAAAGAAACTTCAGAAAATTAAAGGATTTGAAGGGAAGAATCTGATTGGGTTAGTGGGAATAGTGGAAATAGCCGCTGAGGACTAAGTCATGCTTGCAGGGGACGAGACTCTGCAAGAAAAATATATCAGGTATCAGCAATGAAAGCACAGCTTTCTCAGAGCCATGTCACTTATTTAGGCTTTGATCTCCATGAGGGAGTTTCCTGGGATGGTGGGCTACTGAAAGCTGTGGATATCCCGGTTTGTGGAGATGGCTTGACCTCTCTATGAATTGACTATGACCTAAGCTGAGGGCCCTCTATGAGATCCTCATAGATATCGACTGGGTGACTGGGTGTATGTCTGGAGATACCAACACCAGACACTTCAACCATGCTGGAAAGGACACTACATCGTGATCCTTACCACTCCCACCGCTCTCAAGGTTGACGGGATTACTCCCTGGGTACACTACACCCACATCCAGTCAGCTGACCCACACACTGTTCTCAAGGACTTTGTCCCGGTGTGGAAAAGTCAGCCCAACAAGGACAATCCCCTAAAGCTAAGACTGCACCATTCTCACTTACCCCACTAATGTTGCTTATGCTATGTCACCATCATGCCAGGGCCAATCCCCACCAACCACTTAACCTAACATGGCAGGTAATAAGTGGTTCTACATCAGAGATTGTATATTCCCTCTCAAAAATTGTCCCTCTACAAGCTTGTTTTCCTGACTTGACCTTTGACTTACTACAGGTGCTCCATGTGGAGGACACATGTGGTCTTTGCCCGACCCAACCATGGTTTTCACAGAAACAGCAATACCAACCACTGGGCCTTATTGCTGAGACCAGCCTGGACCCATGATTTGGTCCTTCTTTAGGTTCCTCTGAGAGGTGGAAATGTAGAGGCCGAAAAAATTAAGGCCATCCCCCCTCAAGTTTAGTGTTAGCATAAGTGCAGCCATCTTAGCTTTGACAACTATCTTAGGCCTCTGTGATCCTACTTCAGTTCTAGGGATTGTTTGCCATACTTTAGTTCCAGGAGAAACCCACCCTATCCCAGTTCTAGGACTTGTTTGCCATACTTTAGTTCCAGGAAGCTTTAGAAAAACAACCCAGCAACACCCCAGCAATAGCCAATCAGCTTACTGCAGGACTTGTTTGAAAGTTCCCTGCATGCACCCCATTGCCCCCCGCCAAGCCTCTTGTAATGACACATAAAAAACCCTGCCTTAACTAGACTTGGGGTCTAAGTCCCTACTCTGCTGTGTCGGGTATACTTGGGCCCAAGCTTAAGCTTGTCAAATAAACCCTCGTGTGATTGCATCAGTGTTGGCTCCTTGGTGGTCTCTAGAACATAGCCATTACACTATTATATTCCAAAATTAGGTAGTGGAATATCTTAGTAGGACTTATGAAAGAGGTGATACATCCTCTAGCTTAAAATAAGCTGGAGCAACTAAAACATGTTTGAGATTGACATCATAATGTCTTCTAATGCAAGACAAAGGAGCCTTAAGAAGACATTGACCCCAAATAACATAGCACCTCTTCTAAAATGATCAATTTCCAAAAAATTAGTAAATATCAAAACAAACAAATGAAAGGATTTAAAATTTCCATAAGTATACTTTAAAATTTAGAAATTGAGCAATGGGCATGCATTCATCCTCCAAATATGAGTATTTTGGTAGAAAAGTATCAGATGCATTGCTCTAAGAAGTCCTGTTAACTGTACCTTTTCAGGATAGGGGCAGAATGGAAACCACCCAAGTTTCTTACAGGCGTGGTCACCAAGAGTTCACATAAGTTTGGAGTTTGGAGTTTGGAGTTCACATAACTCCTGGCTGGCTTCTGACAGAAGAGCAACTTTTAAAAGTTGTAGAAAAGATGATGAAGAAGTATAGGGAATGAGCCAAGCCATAGGTTTGAGAGGAAAGGAGAACAAATTTGATGACTTTTGGCAAAGCACTGACTTGAGAACTGTGAATCATTAGCACCTATCTAGAGACCTTTTACTTCTCAGTCTAGGGGATGTAGTTGTGCCCACTGGTGTGAGAAACAAAGACAGAAGAGAAATTATTAAATTTCCTTACTACCTACATCCCATTGACAAGTCCCTGTAACGGGCAGGGTGACCTTCCTCTAGGGACTCAACTGCCTCAATATTGATATTTTGCTAAAGGCAAAAGTCAATCTTAGCCCAACCCCCAGGATCCTGTAAGTCTACTTTATGTATAAAAATTCCTTTGGAAACTTCCCTTATCTTTAACCATCCCCCCAAGATATAGGTTGGCAAACATCCCCCAAGTATATGACCTACCAAAATACATCTGAAGGGTCTCATGATTGAGCTTTTACTAAACAATAATAAATGACTTTTCTTAACAATAGCTAGCCCCCTCGGGATCCTGGAAACCTTGTTTCCAAAATACCTGGGGGACGCCTGGGTTAAGCGGCTGCCTTTGGCTCAGGTCATGATCCCAACATTCTGGGATTGAGTCCCACATCGGGCTCCTTGCTCGGCAGGGAGCCTGCTTCTCCCTCTGCCTCTGCCTGCCACTCTGTCTGCCTGTGCTTGTGCTCTCTCTCTCTAATACATTAAAAAAAAAAAAAAAAAAACCAAAAACAAAACAAAACAAACAAAAAAAAAACACCTGGGAGGATTATGCTATCTCTAACCCCCTCTCAACTTGAAGATATATAATTACCACCCCTCACAACCCCACTGCAGCTCTTTCTGCCCACGGGTCCTGGGTCCATGCTTTAATAAAATCACCTTTTTGCACCAAAGATGTCCCCAGGATTATTTCTTGGCCATCAGCATCAAACCCTAATGTCTTTCCTACATCATACACCTCTAACTCCGTTCCATTGCTTGCTACTGCTCTTAGCATCTCTGTGTCAAACCGATGTGGGGCACAGAGGCAGAAGAATAATTATTAAATTTCCTTACCTACTGACAAGCCCTTGAAACAGGCAGAGAGACCTCCACCTTAAGGCTTTGCTAAAGACAAAGGACAATCCTAGCCTGACCAACCCCCTACCCCCAACCAGGATCCTGTAAGTCTACTTTAACAATTCCTTTAGGAAACTTTATCTCTAAACCTCCAAGATAGTGTCGACAATCATTCCCAAGCATATGGCCCACTAATATTCATCTAAAGGGTCTCACAAGAAAGTTTTATTACTGATAGTGAATAACCTTTTCCCCAGACAATAGCTAGCCCCTCAAGGTCCTGAAAACCTTACTTCCAAAATTCCTTAGGGACTTACATCATCCCTAACCCCCTCCCAACTTACAAGTATATAATAGACCACTCCTCACATCCCGGGGGCAGCAGCTCTTCCTGCCCATGGGTCCTGTCCCCGTGCTTTAATAAACCACCATTTTGCACCAAAGATGTCTCAAGAATTCTTTCTTGATCATCAGCTCTGGACCGCACCCCACCGAACCTCACCTATGTTCTAGAACTTCATGAAAACTTGTCAAAATTTGTAAGATTCCATCCACAGACTACAGTGGAAATAGCTAAAGCTGCTTTCTAATAAAGGCAATGGGACTAGTTTAGTCTATTGTCAGCAGTAATTTCCCCACTTCTGAAAGCCAAAGATCATTTTTTCAGCTATTCTAACATGTGCCATTGTTCATATTCTAACATCTTTAGGATCAGGGCATGTATTTCAGCTGATGTTGTCTTTTGATGGCAGAATATAAACTAGCTTCACATCTTTAGTAAGTGCAGTCTTAAATTTGATCACAGTTTTTGAAAATAATGTCTTCAGACTGCTCTAAGATTTCAAAAAAAAACAAAGCAAAAAAAAAAAAAAGTGTTGACTTGTTACAATACCCTAGAGGAATGGGGCATAGATATTTTTGTCAGACCCACACTTGGAAAAAGAGTAGAACTGGTTAGTTGTTCTAATTATAAAATTAAAAGTAATAACCTGAAAGCCAGAGTTTACCAGAACAGAGGATACATAAACATTTAGCTTACAGTAGATGAGGGTCACCAAAGCTGACTTAAAGAAATTTTGCCCAAAAGCGACAGGAGGAAGCTTAAGAAGGGGATTCCAACTGAGAAAGGCTGAGTGAACTGAACATCACAAAATCAGGAACTTATAAGGGAATTATAAATGACTAGCCAGGCGAAACTTCATTGTGAATGTGCTTCAAGAAAGAGCTAGCTTTAAAGACCTGCAAAGCACAGAGAAATTCAATGCCAAATAACATCAATAACTGTCAAGTAACAAAATTCTGCCCTTTACCTCTTTTTTTTTTTTTACTAATCTCCCACTCTGTATAATTGTAAAGGAGCCTGCCACATCCTAGTGAGGATGAGGACAGTAATAACCTAGGCAGGAAATAGAAAAGAAGCCATGGATTCAGCCCTTTCCATCTGCAAGCTTCCCCTCTGGAAGTCTTATTCTGTTGAAAGGAAGAAGATTTAATTTTGAATTCAGTTCTTAGTTTTTAATTATTATGTTGAACAGATCTTCACTATTCAAGTGAGATCCTTCTCATTTGAATGAAAACTGAGTACAACCAAAGAGTTAAAGAACCTGTTAAATACTTCATCTAAGGCAGGAAAGTTCTGTTCTCACAGAACAGGTTTAAGTGAATAAAAGAGAAGAAAAATAAATTTGTTTTCTGATTATACCATAAGAGCCCCATTTGTTCCATGAATATTTCCATAAATAACTTTGAATTACAAAATATTACAAAACATATCTTTCAAGTGCTATGAATAGAATATCTAAAAGATCAAACACCTAACATGAAATTTCTTAACTATTTTATCAGAAAAAAAAAAAAAACATGGTTAGTTTACAGAATCAAATTCTTAAGTTTTCTTAATTCTTAAACTTAAAACTTCTTAATTCTTAAGAAGGCAAGCCCAGGACAAAGCAGAAGCTGACACCCTGCAACCTTCTCCCTCCCCCAACTCCCTGGTGGGACTTGTGTGACCTTCATCCAGAAGCTCCCATCTTATGTTAATACCTTGCTAGAGGGGAAAAACAAACTTAACCTGACAATGGCAATGCCTCAAGGCCTCTGGTATCTTGTAGGTCCTCTTTAGCATATGAAAGTTCTTTTGAAACCTCCTTTCACCTTACCTCCCCCAATCCAATGGTATATAAACTGCCACCCAGCAGAACACCTGGCCAGCAGCTCTTTCTGCCCATGGGCCCTGTCCCCATGGTTTAATAAACCACCATTTTGCACCAAAGATGTATCAAGAATTCTTTCTTGGTTGTTGGCTCTGGATTCCACCCCACCGAGCCTCACTTGTATTCTAAAAGTTCATCATTTCAAGGAAAGATTTTAGAAATTTTCATAATTCAGGGACGCCTGGGTTGCTCAGTTGGTTAAGCGGCTGCCTTCGGCTCAGGTCATGATCCCAGCATCCTGGGATCAAGTCCCACATCGGGCTCCTTGCTCAGCAGGGTGCCTGCTTCTCCCTCTGCCTCTGCCTGCCACTCTGTCTGCCTGTGCTCACTCCTGCTCTCTCTCTGACAAATAAATTAAAAAAATCTTTAAAAAAAAAGAAATTTTCATAATTCATTAAAATTTCAAGTAGCTTATTAGATTGGCTTATTAAAATATAAATTGAATTACCCATAATTTGTTTTTATGTCAATATATATGATTTCCAAAGACTGGCTACTTTATTTTTTGTCTTCACACTTAAAATCAATATTTGTGAAAAAAAATCATTAATGAATGAATAAACTAATAAATGAGTGAAGAGATAAATGAATGAACACACTAAAGAAAATGTATCTGAAATTTGCAAAAGGTGTCTAAATAACCTTGCTTGGCAGAGGCTATTTTATTTTCATTAATGTAAAAAAGGAAGTGATCTGAGTTTCTATCTGTACTGAAAGAAGCACCATGGATTAAAAAATGTTTTAGATTCAAAAAGGCTCTTAAACATTATATTTGAGTCTACTCAGAGTATTTAATGCAGCTAATTCAACACTGATCTTTTGGTCTTCTTTCCTGAGAGTCTGAGTCTGTGCCTCAATGAAAGCAGGTGAGGGGAAAACCTTCCTTTACTTAACCCCTACAGTGGCTGAGCAGAGAAAGAGCAGCTACGTGAGGGAATTGTAGCACAGGATTCAGAGTAGGTTCTCTCAAGAGAAAATATCAGGTGTTCTGGTAGAGAAGGATAGGTCACTGTTTATATTCATCACTGATACCATGGCTTTCTCCTGGATATATGGCAGTGAATGTACACAAAGGAATGAATGTGCAAACCTTAATTTCAAAAGGTTACTAAAAGTAAACAAACATAAAATATGGAGGATTAGATGCCTCTTCTATATTTAGCTTTTCCCTGAACTCAATATTAAAAAAATAAGTGAATGATTAGGCTTTGATGATATCAAGTGTCATTTCCAGGTTTAAAAATGGAAGAATACCATTTTCTAATTTGGAAACTTAATGAGCATTTTGGAAAATAAGAATATTGTTTCCATCTGGAATTAAATGAGGGTATCTGTGCCAGATTCAAAGCAATGTGCTTTCATACTGTATCAACATCCATTTAAGCCATTTAAGGTGTCATTAATAGAAATATTTTTAAAGCATTGATTGCATACTAGTAACAATCCATTTATCATGCTTCTTGAAATTGTCCCACGACAGTTTACAGCTAATTATATATATATATATATATACTTACAAAAATATAGGAAATATGATGCTCTGAGGTTCCATTTAAAATTAGTAACTATTAATTTTACCCTTGCTGCCTTTCTGTTGTCTGACTATTCTTTGGTTTATGTAAGTTTTAGATACAAGAATCTAGAAGGTTGGAATTTGTTTTTAAATTTGATCATTTTCCATTTGAAGTAAATATACAAGAAAGCATAACAAACATTACCTAACCAAACACAGGGTTTAATGAACTGTCAGATGGCAAGGGAAGTGGGCATAAGAGAAAACAAATGTATGCATCAATGCAGGCTCCAGGAGACACATCAGTATTTTCACACAATGGATAGTGCATTGAATATACACCAGGAGTCTTAGTACTCACTCAGGCTTGCCTATTATTAGGTGAGGATGGCAGGTGTGTGACAGGTTCAGCCTGATCACAAGGACTAAATATAAATATAAAGGCATATTTCAATTCTTCTTAGAGATGCAGTGTGGCAGCTGGAGAGCAGAGCCTGAGCAACACAGGTGAGGGAGATGCTGAGAATAAAGTGACTCCTGGCAATTAATCACACATGTCAAGGAACAGTCAAGAGTATCTGTTGAATTTGACAAAATAAGGGACTCCACATGCCCCTGAAGAACAGGGCTTCTAATTCCTCTGGTACTGTTAACTATGTTTGTTCTAACCAGAGTGGCATTGGGAAGGATATTAAATGAAAGAGTAGAAATTCAATAAATATAAGTTAATGTCATTCTATAATATTATGGAATTTACTGTAATTTATAAAAACACTGAAAACAACAGTAGACAATCTTGAATTTTATATATGATTATAAAAGTGTATTTTCATTTCCTTTGGTGTTTTGGGTTACTTTTTTCATGTCAGTTCAACTCTCTGATGATCAGAGGCATATTATGTCCTCTGATTTGTCCATACTTGTGGTTCCTATTCTAGTTAAACTCATTCCTATACTATACTTGACTCACACATTGTTAAAAATCTATTATTTACTCTTTAGTCTCTCCCATCCCTAGCATCTAGTCTGTCACTAACTTTATCAGATTTGCTTGTGAAATATCTTTCTAATCCCACCCCATTCCTGGTTCTCAATTTCTACTTATCTAATTTCTCTTCTACAAGACTTCAAGAGTTATTTTCTAATGTAGACCTGTTTATAACACTCCTCTGCTTAAAGGAAAAGCCTAGAATAGCAACAAAAGAAAATCGCATTTTTTAATTAAAAATGTGGTGAAAGTTTATGTTTTGACATGAACTTATTACATAAAACTAAAAGCATGTAATTCAAAAGAGTCTATATTGTCAGTGTTTTATTTTAAATAATATGCATTATATACTTTGTGAATGTAAGCTTAAAGGATGCTCTTTGCATTGTTCATTGTTTGTGTAGAGGTAATAATCATGCATGTGTTTGATAATGCATGCTTTTGATAGTGGGGCACTGATCTTATGCTCAATTAAAGACATAAAAATATATTGAGGAAGAAGACATACAGATGGCAATCAGATGCATTAAAAGATGCTCAACCTAATTAATCATCAGAGAAATGCAAATCAACAGCACAATGAGATACATCTTATTCTTATCAAATGGCTAGAAACAAAAGACAAGAAAAAATAAGAATTGGAGAGGATGTGGAGGAAAAGGAACCCACATATACTGCTGTTGGAAATATAGACAGGGATAGCCATGGTAGAAAACCGTGTGGAGGTTCCTCAAAAAATTTAAAATAGAAATACCATATGATCCAGTAATTCTACTACTAGGTACTTACCCAAAGAAAACAAAAACACTAATTCAAAAAAATATATGCACCATTATGTTTATTGCAACATTATTTACAATAGCCAAGACATGGGAGCAACCCAAGTGTCCACAGATAGATGAAGAGATAAAGAAGTGATACACACACATACATACACACACACAGAGAAATACTACTCAGCCATAAAGAAGGGTGAGATCCTGCCATTTGCCACAATATGGATAGATCTAGACGGTACTATGCTACATGAAATAAGTCAGACAGAGAAAAACAAATCCATATGACTTCACTTATATGTGGAATCAAAAAAACAATCAAGTAAATAAACAAACAAACAAAAAGAAGAAACAAACCCATAAATACAGAGAACAAACTTCTGGTTGCCAGAGGAAAGAAGAGTGGGGGGAAGGCAAAATGGGTAAAGGGGAGTGGGAGATACAGGCTTCTAGTTATAGAATAAGTCACAGGTATAAAAGGTGTAGTATAGGGAATATAATCAATGGTATTATAATAGCATTGTATGGTGAGAGATGGTAGCTACATGCTGAGTGTAGTATAACAACACAGATTTGTAGAATCATTATGTTGTACACCTAAAACTAATGATGTAACATTGTGTGTCAACTATACTCAAATAAAAACATTTTATATAAAGAATTTGAGTGAGAGATGAGAGGTTTAACTTAAAATTATTAGGTAATTACTGCATTTAAATTTCCTACCTCCTAAAATATTAACTGAATTTAAAATATAATTTTCTTGCCTTTAAAATTTTTTTTTATTTTTTTAATTTTTTGATAAACATATAATGTATTATTAGCCCCAGGGGTACAGGTCTGTGGATCTCTAGGTTTACACACTTCACAGCACTCACCATAGCACATACCCTCCTCAATGTCCATATTTAACTATGATTACTTCTTTCACTTCTTACTCCTCCCAGACATCCCAGCCAAGATCAATGACAAAGTCATCCTTGAATCACTGAAAATGTCTTCTTTCAGAATGTTTGTATATAAAGGGAATTTCCCAGGAGGAAGAAACTATACAATGCAAATTGGGACGTTGCCCTTTCTATTTTCTTCTCAGATACCCTCTAAATACTTATGTCCTCTGAAGCTGTATCTTGTTAATGGAAGATTAATCTAAAAAAATCAAGGATTATGTCTTTTTAGAGATGAACAAAAGCTTTAAATACTTATGTTTAAATCATTTATGATTTTCAGGAGGCATTTATATTGTCTCATAGAGCCTTCTTAAACTTCTGTCCCCAATAAATATTTTTCTTGAAATAGAAAAATGTTAAATGATGAAATTAGGAAGGAAGAGAATAGGCAGACAGGGGGGAAGTAGGGAATATATTTTTAATTTGTTCATGGTAATTCTAATTCAGTTTAGTACCAGTTCATGGCAGACAATAAAGATTCAATAGACATTCATTTTTTGAAATAATGAATTCAATAAATATTAGTTGGATATTCATTATTACCAAGCCCTTTCTAGGCCTGGGGAATTTCTAATTTAGTGAAGAAATGCTGTATGTTGATTCTTGTACTCAGCAAGTACTTAAGGAACACATACACTATAACAGATTCTGAACAGCACTTTGGATGCAGGGGAGAACAAGTCAGTTGTGACTCCTGAATTCACAGATCTTACAGGCTGGTGTCATAATAATAAGATATTTAAATGCTAGGGACATAAATTGAAAAGCATTTACTTCTACCTAAGGGAGAATGAAATAATGCCCCCAAATTTGTTGAGCATGTATTGGTGCATATGCCAAGCATTATACATAGATGTGTCATGTGTACCACCCTGCGGGTTTTTAATAGTGTGACTTGTTTCTGAAATGCTAATGATGATTTCATGTATACCAAAATAGAACAATTTATTATAGCATAAACATGTAATCTTATTTGGCCATGATTCTATTTTATCTCTCAGTCAATAATTCGTTCTAAGTTGGTATCCTCAATTATGTTTATTATAAAGTATGGTTTACAAAACTATAACCTCTTTATCTGCCATTTCTTTTTTATTTTGATTTACAGTTTTGACTCCTATGTTTGACAAAAGGAAAGAATGATGTGTTCAATCTGCTGAAAAGAAATAAAAGATGTATCACACAGGATATTAAAATGGAAAAGACCCATCAAAAAGTGATTGAGAAAATAAATGGCAAAGAGTATCATACAAATTTGGGCAGGTGGATGGAATTTCATATTATAAAAGATAACAGGAAATTTAGAGCAACTTGGCAGTATGGCCAAAGAATTGACATGAGGTAGTTGAAAGAAAATATGATGAGAGTGGTTGTAAGTTTGCTGCTATCTAAACACCCACCCTATGCTGCAAACTTTTTTATATGGGGATCATGTTATGAGGGTCCCATAAAAAAGTGATCTAGTTAAAAAGATCATGTCCAACAATATACCCTCCTCCCAAATTCAGTAAGTATGTGAGCATAATACCCTTTATATTTCTTATATAAGGACAGTGAAGGTCCTAAAAAAAAGTAAAATTTGAGCTTGATCCAGAACAATATACTGTGTTTCAACAGACAGCCAATGGAAAGAAAAGAAAATTAGTTAGAATGACCTAAATATTTATGCAATATTCTGGGACTCTGAGAATATACAAGGTAAGGCTACAATCAAGATAGAATTTGGAAAATGCGGAAAAAATTTAGAAATATAAAGAAAAACAGTTGGGAAATAGTACTGAATTTTGATGTTATTAAAGTATTTGCATTTATTTTAAATAGTGTTGACATGAAGTTTAAAATATATTAACATAAACAAAAACAAAGAGAAAATTAGAAAATATTTATGTGGGGTTAGATTTTTTATCTAATCCCTATTTATTAATTTTATAAGTTTACTTAATAGGCATCTTTTTTTATATATCAACCTCAATTTTCTAGAACATGGCCAAGAAATAAGTCAGGTAAAAATAATTGTAAATAGCCATAATTTTTTCTGGAATTCATTTTGTTGACAATAGAATATCTAACATTCCCACTTCTATTTAACAATTTAAATTTTCTACCTTTACCTCATGGTTAGTCCACAAAAAACCAAAAGCAATAATCTTTAAACGTCTTACATGAAATTTTTGCTTCTGGGTATGAGGGAGTAGCTTGCAGCAAAATAAGGCCAGCTAAAATGCAAAAGACAAATCTGTTTCTAGAATTGCTAGCAAGGATTTGAGGGAAGCAAGGAGAGGTAGACTGATGTTCTATAAGCTGCTGTAAGTACAGTGCATTTGCCAGTTCTTGGAGAAGGTAAAAAGGCTATGAGGTCAGACACAGAGCTATTACTAAGAGAATAGAAAACTAGCAGAGCTTTCAGCAATTTCTTAAGTCTGGAGAGAGAAAGTAGAGGTTAAAACTACAATGGCAACCAAAACTTGAGAGGCCAAGATTATAGAAAAATTGACCATAGGGAAATGAGGCAAAATCTGAATTTTCTTTGGAGGATTTATTGAATTCTTAAACTGCAGAGACAAAGAAGCAAATAACCTAAAGGGATAGTTACTCAAGAATACCAGGCAATTGTTGACAACCTTAAAATGCTGAAGAGACTAAAAGTAAAATGGGAAGACACAGCAAGGAGAAGGGCTTTTAGTAAAAACACATGATGAGTTTATCAGTGCTTGATGGGATTAAGGTATTCAACCTACTCTTGAAATACTCCAGGATTGACAAAAGACATCAACCCACAAACAAGAAATGCTAAAAACCCAAATAAGATAATTACAGAGAAAGGAGTATCATCCTTCACTATACCCTCAGAGTTCTGTATCTGGGTAAAGGAAGCAAATACTGCTATCACTAAAAAAAAAAAATAGTGAAGCTGGAATGGGAAGATGATATGTGGGAAATATGGTGAGATTGACTCTAGCAATGATCAGGAAGCAGGCAAGGAAAGAGGAGAGAGATGTCCCCATGAGAAGTCGGCCACAAGATGCAAAAGAGGAGTCCTCGAGGCATCACAAAAGGGAAGGCCTCCTGCCCAAGGAGGAGCTCAATGTTCCAAGTTGAACCTCCTTGGTTTTTGTTTGGATTATATAAAATGAAAGGGCTGTTGGATACAATTTTTGATATACATATATAGCAACTTACAGTTGTCAGTGTTTCTATATATTTTGTCTCTTCTTACCTCATGCTATAATTGAGGCAGGGCAGATATATAAAAAATCTTCATTTCAACCACAGTAGAACTGATCTTGAGGAAAGTTGATTGTGTTATTGTATAGGATCCTTCTGGCTTTAACTCTCTAGAACATGACCTCTAAAAGAAAGCACGTTTTTAATACAAAATCAAGTCTTTGAAATTAAATATTATTAAAGAATTATAATTAATGCTTTTAGGAATGAAAATGACATTATGGTTTAGTTTTTAAGAACCCTTTTCTTTTATAGATATATACTAAAATATTTTTGACTATGACACCTGGAATCTGGATCAAAATAAGCCAGGAATAGAATGGCAAAGTTCTAAATTTTGCTTTGGGTGATTCTGAAATGGATACGCACAATTGTTAAAACTCATCAAACTGAAAATAAGATTTCTACATTTTAGCACATGCAAATTGTATCTAAATAAGAAAAAAAAATATCATAAATTAACTATGAAAGACAATCTAGAAGAAAATAACAAAGCCTGTGCACCGATGCTATCAAAATCAAGACAAGCATAACTACAATAAAGAAAACAGTGTGTTTTGGTATAGGTATAGAAAAATAGACCAATGGAAAAGAATAAAACAACTAGAAAAAAGCTCAAAATTACATAGTGATCTGATACAACAATTTTATCCTGTAGTAAAATTAGGAAAGAATGATTTTTTCAGTAATGGCCATGGGTCAACTGGATAAACATGTAAGGAAAAAATTAGTCTTACCTTCTACTTTACTTTGTGTTAAACAATTCCAGATGAAAAATAAATGTAAATACCAAAGGAAAAAAAGAAATCTTACAGAAGAAATCATAAGAGTTATCTCCATGACCTTGGATTAGGCAACATTTTAAGTAGGCAATAAACTCTAACTGTAGAGAAAAAAAAAAAAAAAGAGAGAGATAAACAGATACATTAAGATCTTCTTTTTATCACTGAGAAAATGAATAGATAACACACAGAGTTCTAGCCTGTCTGTGGTGCAGAATTTGATTAGAGACTCTACATAAAAGAATCTTTACAATTTAATGAAAATTAAATCCCATCACACATAAAAAGACAGACTGAAAAACTTAAAAATCTTGACCTTGATAACAGGTAGAGAGAAAAATTCCCCCTGTGTATTCATAATCAAAAGCGGTCTTTACATGACATGAAGTCCAACAAAAATAATACAAGTCAAAATTCTTCAAGTGATTAATTCATTTTAACATATTAGAAATGAAAGGGCAAGGATCTTATTATTATCTCAATAAATAATGGAAATGTGCAATTAAATTCAACATTTATTCTTTATTAAATTTGTAGCAAAAAAGAAATAGAAATTCTTTTTTTTAGCTTAGTAAAGTACATGTACAAAAATAATTAGCACATATCACACTTGATTAAGGAAAAAAATGAAAGAAGCATTCTCTGTAAAATCAGTAACTAAATACAATGATGCCTGCCATTACTATTCCTAATAAAACATAATAATGAGGTCCTTGTCAGTGCAGATAAGGGAAAAACAATGTAGATACAAGGAATGAAAAGGAGTTTTTATTATTTATGTAAGATATAATTCTTCACAGGGAAAGCCTCACTAAAATCTACTGATAAATTGGTAGGATTAATTCGAGGTTAGGAAGGTTTAAAATACAAAAATCAATTCATTTTTAAGGGTTTCTGGGTGTCCCAGTCGATGAAGCATCTGCCTTTGGCTCAGGGCACGATCTCAGGGTCTTGGGATTGAGCCCCACATCAGGCTCCCTGCTAAGGAGGAGCTTGCTTCTCCTTCTCCCTCTGCCATTCCCTCCCACTCTCTCTCTCTCTCTCTCAAATAAATAAATGAAATCTTTAAAAAAAATTAAGTTCATTTATAAAATCTAAAAGTAAATAATTAACATACTTCTTAATAAGATAAAATAAAAAGTGACCATTTACAAAAGCAGTAAAACATAGAAACAAATCTTTTTTAATGTGTAAAATTTATAGGTAGCAAATTATAAAACTTTTCTGTAAGTTATTTAGGAAAATCTGAAAAAAATGGTAGAAATACAACTATTTCAAGGATTGGGAGACTCAAAACTGTTATGATATAAACTTAACAAACTGATATACTATAATTCTAATGAAATTCTCAATGTGTTGTTTCACTCAATTTTACATTTAACAAGTAAAAAAACAAAATTTTTACATTTAACAATCTAATATTTATATCCAAGAGTGGTAGAGGACATTCTAGAAAAAGAACAATGTGTAAAGACTGGTCCTTCCAGATATTAAAAAGATATTAAAAAGAACTGTATAAAGATACAGTAACACAAGTATAAACCCACACATAAACAAAGGGGACTGAGGAAAGGGCTTAGATATAGAACCAGAATACTGAAATAGACTCATGCAAATATCAAAAAATGATTTGATATGGAACAAGAACAGTACAGTGGTGTGGAAATAATAGGTTCTTAAATCATAATGTGACATAATACCAATAACAACAAAATAATAATAATAGTTGGTTTAGGATAAGGGGAATAAAAATACTACTTTCTTCATTTACAAAAATGAAACAAAATCGCAAAACCATTAAAAAGTAGTGAATGAAAGATGAAGAAATGATGATTATGAATAACTTTTGAAGTTTGGCTATGAAGAAAAGCAGAGAATTTAGATATAGTTTTAGGGAAGCAAGGACCAGAAGACATTATTTATAATGTTGGAATACAGAGCATATTTATAGGTTGATATGAATGATCCAATAGAAAGTGAAACCTTGATGATGCAAGAGGGTAATTCAATCAATTACTTAAAATTTTGTACAGGAAATTCTTAATTCTCTAAATTTGATATAAATGAAGCATAATTATTTTTTTTAAGGTTTTATTTATTTATTTGTCAGAGAGTGAGCACAGGCAGACAGAGAGGCAGGCAGAGGCAGAGGGAGAAGCAGGCTCCCTGTCGAGGAAGGAGCCCGATGCGGGACTTGATCCCAGGACACTGGGATCATGACCTAAGCCGAAGGCAGCCGCTTAACCAACTGAGCCACCCAGGCGTCCCAATGAAGCATAATTAAAATGAAGACATTATGACCTAAACTGGAATGGCACTGGGTTCTTTTCCAAGCCTCAATTACATTTCAGAAAACAATTAGAAATCACCTGAAAGAAAAAAAAAAATGCTGAAATACTTCTGGAGTAATCCTTTTGACAAGGAAAAATGTAATGCAGTCGTTAGTGTGAAATGTATGATATCGTGAGACCAAAGCAGATAATTTGTTACAATTTTACTTTCTTTAGTTTCCAGGAGGAAAACAATTTTTCTTGATGGAGGTTAAAGAGTTATTCTTTCAAGTTTCTTATTTAAAGAAAGTGCCATGGGTCTACTGAACTATTGAAGAACTTATAAATGTATGAGCATGAATAAAGCTATAGTTACTATAATTCTTCCTTGATGCAAAACTCTGTATATCTATTTTGTTGTACTTTTAAGCCAACCTCAAAATTATGATTCTAAATTATATTAAGTTAAAACTTATTTATGAGCAGTTAAAAAAATAATCTTGGTAGATGTTACCACTGCTTACAAAAATATGGTTCTATATTTCTGGGCATAGGAGAAGATTGCACTTCCCTAATTCCTTGAGTTAAATAGTGATCATGTGACTTGTTTTGGCCAATCTAATCTGAAAAAGGGATGAAGCGTCTTCTGCTGGATATCAGTGATAGATTCTTCAATTTGAGTCTTTCTTGCTTCAGTGATTGTGAAAACATATGCTGATGTGGAGGTGCCATTAAATTCAACAGCAGCCTTGAATTCTTAGTAACTGTAAAGAGAGATGGTCTGGGATATGTTTTACATCCTCAGTGATGTGTGAGCAAAAAAAAAAAAAAAAAAAAAAAATGGGGTAAGCCAATGAAAATTTAGGATTGTTATTACCACAGCATACTTTAGACCTTCTTGAAAGATTTAAGAAGCTAAAGTAGAAGGTAGAGCAGGAGAATTAAACCCCAGGAGAACTTAAAGAAGTTGGGTAGAAGAAAAGCTAAATATTCAAACTAATCTTAGGAACTGAGTCTTGGGAAGAGTCTTAGAGAAAAGGGGTTCTACGTGTAAGAAACAGAAAATGTTATGGCATGGTATAGCTCAAACTATTTATTCTCTCCTAATGGAACTGTGAATGTTACCTTACTTATCTTCATCAACACCTTAATGAAATTTTATTTCTTTTTCTTTTTTCTATTTTAAATAGGCTTTAGAGTTCTGGGACCAGAATAGCTGTAGTCTAGGATTTTGAACCATGATTTCAGAAAGTAGAATATGACTAAAGAAAGTTTCAATATTCATGTTCTTATGGAGGAAAAAAAAGAAAACTTCTAGCATTTTATTAATGCTTTATGGTGAGATTATCTTGTAAAGTTTACAGTGAGTAAAGAAAAGTAATTAGGGGGTGTCTGGGTGGCTCAGTTGGTTAAGCTGCCTTCAGCTCAGGTCATGATCCTGGAGTCCAGGAATTGAGTCCTGTGTTGGGGTTGGGCTCCTAGCTCAACGGGGAGCCTGCTTCTCCCTCTGACCCTCCCCATCTCATGCTCTCTCTCTCTCATTCTCTCTTAAATCAATAAATAAAATCTGAAAGGGAGAAAGAAAGAAAGAAAGAAAGAAAGAAAGAAAGAAAGAAAGAAAGAAA